>CM028345.1:65261919-65539209 GCA_016618105.1 Dendrobium huoshanense
TATTTGTAGTTGTTTGGCTCATGTAATTCATCCGTCATTGTTATGAGTGGACAGGTAGATGTATTCCTTCATAGACTGAAATTGACTTCAGGATACTGCATTTACTGAAGTCTTTCTGCATCTACCCAAAGTGGCATTTGACACATATATTTTCCTTGGTAGAGAGCTGATATGTGTTGCAGATCTTTTATTTTTTTGCTTGTAGAGGCTAATATACTTGACTAATGCTAAGTGGTTATCGACTATAGGAATGATTTAGCATTCACTTTGGTGAATTGTCATCACTCATAGGTACGTATTCTGTACATTTTGCAAGTTACTTGAAACTTGTCGAAGTCGTCATACTAGTCTTTATTAGTTATGAGCTAGCCAGTACCAATCATATTCTTCGTGACTTCTTTCAGTGTGCTATGCCATTGGATCACTATCTCTTCCATATGAATGATACAAATATTTTGCTACCATATGAAGATGGTTTAAATCATGTGCGATAAGTTTGCTCAATAACATTTGTCTTCCAATTGAAATAATAATCTCTTAATATCAATTGGAAAGTCTTGTATAACAAATTACAATCATGCCATTACATTCATCCGTTGATTCTTACTTGCGTGGTCAACACTTATGAATGAGAACTATAGAATTTATTCATTCTCTAACATTGCTTGCAATCACTCCTCATTTATAGGCAATTTTAGTGATATTTGCATTTTAATTAACATGAAGATTCTTCCACATTCATTTGAGAGCTTCATATTTTAATTGCAAATGCATTGGTTGGAATGAGATGTAGGAATCATAAGTCTCTCATTGCTTTTGAAAGTAGTCCATAACTTGCAAGATGGATTTTCTCATTGATATATGCTTGCAATCAAACATATACCCTTGTAACTATCTCAATAAATTGTATGAGTTTCAAATTTCATTTATGAATGAATGATGATTGCAAGTTCATTATTTTTGTCCACAAATATACTCTATATTGAAGCTTGTAATCCAACTATGCATGAATTATATTTTATTCATTAGTTATTGATTGATTCTTCCAAGTAAAATATACTTGGATTTCCTCCTTCATGAGTCTCATGCTTGTATGTTTGAGATTTAATTTCAATATTTTCCACAATATCATTTAATATTCACTTTCAAATTGAAATGATATTTTCTCATTTTGAAAGCTTAGAATTATGGTTCAAATCAATCATTATATCATTTGATTAAATATTTACTCAGGTTAAGAGCAATATCATTTGAATCCAATTTAGATTTGATTCCAAATCTTGCTCATTTGATGTTCAAATTAGTGTCCAAAACAAGTTCAGGCCCAATATGAGCCTCTTCTGTTCAAGTCCCCTGTTGTCCAAACGATGTTAAATATTTGTCCAAGTCTGAGTCTGAGTTCAAGTCCAAGTTCTATACAATCCCAAATTGAGTCCTCTTGCACTTTGTTCCAATGTTCATTTCAATTATTGTTATTATTATTATTTTTTTTTTAGTCTTGATTTAAGCTTGATTGCATGCTCAAGTTATCCAAATTAGGTTCCAAAATTTGTCCAAGTCCCAAATTCAATGAAAATTTCGGCAGCCTCCCGGCGTCTCCCCCGTTTAGGGGAAAACTACGGAAAACTGGGCCTCCCGCCACGCTAGAGAAAAGCGTGCACGGTAGGTGCCCTCGTACGAGGACACCGCGGCCATGAAATTTTTCGATCCCCCACCACGCCAGAGAAAGGCGTGCATGGGTCTTCGGTACCTGTTGCAAAAGAGAAGCAGTGGGTTTCCCCGCAAGCGGGTACTTATGGATATCCCGGTCTCGTCGTAGGCACCGCACCGGGTTCCCTTCCCACCACGCTAGAGAAAAGCGTGCATGAGTTGGTTTCCTGGTTCGACACTAACGTCGAGAATAGGATTTGGAACCGAGTCTCACTCGCCTACCTCGCCGTAGGTGTCGCGCCGGTTGCCCCTCCCACCACGCTAGAGAAAAGCGTGCATGGGCAGACCACCGACTCGACACGCATGCCGAGATAGGGGAGAGTGAAAGGGTTCGAAAATCGAGACAAATATTTTTTTGAAATTTTCTTTTCTTTCTTTTGAAACTTTTTTTTTTTTCTCTTTTTTCTCTTTTTTTTTTCTCTTTTTTTTTTTCTTTTCCTTCTTTTTTTTTTGTTTGGAGAAATCCTCTTTTTCTCTCTTTTTTTTTTGGCAAAATTTCTCCTCCACCTCCCTGTTTTTTTTTTTTTTATGAACCTTCTCCTTCTTTATATAACATATATATAACAGATATTTATTTATATATAAAGTAAATATATACTAATGTATAAAACATACAAATATTTAAATATAAAAGCTACAGATATTTATATATAAAATAAGTATATTAATGCATATGTATAATAGATGTCTTAATACTTATGCAATATACAGTAAATTAAAATGACTTTTCTGAATCATGAAATTTGTGAAGTTTAAATGACGAAACTCTATTAGACTGCTGGAGTTTAACTCATAAGCTAAACAGAGGCTATAAATATGATTTGGTTAATTCCCCTGATAAAAAAAAAATCTATCCTTGAGCCCCACCCCTCTTTTTTTTAGCTTCCACATGTGTTGTACTTGATTTTGTCATGAAATAAAAAAAAAAAACGAATCCCTGCATACAAAGGGAATAGAAAAATAATAATATTAATAATAATAATAATAATAAAAAAAAAAAAAGCAAAGCTGCTGCCATGTCCTCTTTTGTCTTCCTTTTTCAAAAAAAAAAAAATCAAAAAAGCAGATTTTTTTTTTTTGGGCCAAAGAGAAAGACTTGTCCACTTTTCTAAAAAAAAAGCAGATGTACTTGATTTGGGAAAAAGAAAGCAATTTGTCTTGTTGCAATGAAGAGAAGATTTATAAAGAGTTTCGGTTGAAGACTAAAATAGGAACAGAGAGAAGAACGAACAGCAGAAGAATTTCCACGGCTTTGAAGTGAAGCTGGATTCGGCTTGTAATAGCTTGGGCGTTGATCTATAAGGGAGCAAACATAAGATTCAGAAAAGTCTTTTACCTGCTGAAGACGGAAGACTAGTTGAGTTTTAGAATAGTGGGAATCTTGTTTGGCTTCGCCGTGAGCTTGACGAGGTGGTGATTTTGCACAGTTTGGGAGTTCTGTATGGTATAAAAGTATGAATGGTTCTTGCGGCTTGGATAGAAAGCTCTAGCACTAAGATTGGATGTGGAAGAGGTGGACAGGGGCAGTGAGAAACTGAGGTTGTGGAGTGTTAGGGGAGTGAAGGCTGGTCGTCAGGTGAAGAAAGAACAGAGAACGGGAGCTTAAGCATGTGATTTTTTTGAAGACCGAGTGAATAAAAGCTCTCTTTTTTTTTGTTTTAATCCCGACGTTTGATTTACTACCCAAGGCAAGAGCAGCGTCCAAGGCTCGTTCATTCAGCGGGATATCAGGGAGGAGACGTCCGAGGATATTACGAGATTTCCGGGATTCAAAGCAGGATTTAGCACAGGATTTCTGATAAAACGAGGTAACAGCTTTAAATGTGATTTGAGCTTTATTTTGACTTTGAAATTTATTAAATTTAATAATAATATTCAATAGTAAAATATTACTATTAATATTATTAACAAATTAGAATGGCTAAATTGTGATGATTACACCAAAAATGCTTCCATTAAGGTGCATTCATTTTGAAATATGCATGATCACCTCAAGATTTGTGTGTCACCTTGAAATATGTGTAATCATCTCGTTTGGCGTGTCAATTTTGTCGAACATAAACATTAGGCAAATTGGGAGTGTATTTATGGTATTGCCGACGTCCCGGTCGTAATGGAGCAGTCCGTTTTGCCATTGGACGTCGTTTGAGTGGCGACGAGGCTTAATTTCCTCGAAGTGCGTGTTGTCTCGATTTGCGCGCAAAACTTCATTCAAACAAATTGGCACTGTATTCATAATATTGACGGTGTTCCGGACCCAATGGCGCAGTCTGTTTTGCAATCGGACGTCATTTGAGCATGTTCGATGCATCGTTTCCTTCGTAGCGCATGCATTCGCAACATATTTAAATCACCTTTGAAAATTACGACGCTACCTTAAATGGTCCAATTCGGTTGAATAAAATGTATATTCATAATGGCGACGATGTTCCGGACGCAATGGCATCGTTCGTTTGTCGATCGAACTTCGTTTGATCATCGTCGAGGCTAATCTCCCTCAAAATGCGTGCCTTTGCAATATGTTTGAATCACATTTGAAATTTACGACGCTACCTTAAATAATCCAATTTGATCAAATAAAATGTAGACTCTTAATGCCGACGACGTTCCGGACGCAATGACACTCTCCGTTTGTCGATCTGAGGTCATTTGAGCATCTTCGAGGGCTCATTTCCGTCGTAGCGCAGGCCTTTACGTCACATTTGCATCACCTAAAAATTCATCACCATCTTAAATGATCCATTTTTATTAAATAAAATGTGTATCCAAAATGCCAACGACATTCCGGACGCGATGACACTATCAGTTTGTCGATCTGAGGTCATTCGAGCATCTTCGAGGGCTCATTTCCGTCGTAGCGCAGACCTTTATATTATATTTGAGTCGCTTTTGAAATTTACGACGCTACCTTAAATGATCCAATTTAATAAAATAAAATATAGACTCTTAATGCCGACGACGTTCCGGACGCAATGGTGCTATCCGTTTCATAATCGGATGTCATGTCGTTTCCGAATAGGCAAAATTCCTTGAGATTCGTGCCTTCGCAGCATATTTGAAATTAATAAAATTTGAAGATAAGATTAAATATGTGATTCTCCCTTTGGTATTTATTTTGACACTACAAGCCTCCTCGACATTTTTAGTACTTTGAAGAAGCTTGATTCTCAAGTGGCAAGAATCATTCATACGCTCTGACTCCCCAATTGAGCAAGACAAAGGATTGCAAATATTTAAACGTCCCGGTTTCTTCTCTCTCCCCCTTTTTTTTGTTTGGGATTTGAAGTTCGAACGGGCAAGTGTAAAATAATCTCAAAAATTTCAAGAGATGACTCTCCATCATCCATAAGTTTACCACATTCCTTCTTCCGATATCCTCCTTAGTCATTCCTTGAGATGGCTGAATGGTACCCAATGCAGTCCATATTCAAACTAAATTATCTTTATAAAATGTATGAACTTGTGAAACGTACCATAAAGTGCAAGATAATTTTGTAGATGCCTTGGGAGGAACATGTAACTTAATCTTAAGATAGGAAATATGTCATTTTGACCCAATTTTATGCAATCATCAATACAATTGAGCCCATCTGAGTTGTTACCAAAACTCTACTACCAAAACTCTCATAGGCTAAAAGGGATGGGCACCCTTCTCCAATTTACTTTTATCTTGCTTCTCATCATCTTCCCAAATGTTATCAGCACAAGTAAGAACTTTTTGGACATTGTCTTAGTCCGAAGACTATCTTGAAATGCCTCAGGTGTCTCTGAACGAGGCTTCTCCTTCTTAAGATATTCCAACATAACTGCAATGACCCCCCCTTTTTTTTATATATCATAATTGTTGGAAACACAAAATCCACATGTTAAGATCAAATTCATGTGCTATTTCATCTTCATAAATATGTTGCAGATGAATTTTCTTTCCTTTACCACCACGGTACACTATAGATAAAGGAGAAATGTTTATGTACCAACTTGTTCGAGGCTCGTTTGACGGCTTCCTTAACCATTCGATAACAAAATCCAACACAATCCACATTCAAACTGAATTCTCTTTGTCAAATTTAAGATTCATGGGTTTTGTTATAGGGGTCAACACCAACTTGATTTTTGCCTCGAGATTCGTGCCCGATCAAGATAATTTTTGCATGACGTATCAGTGGTAATATTGTTTCTTCCCCTATACATCATATAGCGTATATGAAAAAAAAAATGATCATATAAAGGGAACATGATTATTCATGTTCCAAAATAGCATTTTGATGATATATTAAAACATATGATAGTAAAGGAAATAAAAATCATATCTTGTCCATCTCTTTCTAATTCAAATTTGATTAACCATTTTTTCTTTTTAATTATCATAGCCCGTTTATTCTCCATGGTATTGGTTGAGGTATCTCAGACGACAAATTGGTTTTTTAAGCTATGTGGGAAGCTGCAGTCCACATTGGTTACATGAAAGTTGTACCTTATGAGTTTGCATCAAATTATTGTTTTCTAGACATATAATTTAATTCAAATTATCTACGTCATCATTGTGTTTTCCTATATGAGGCTAGCTTTACAAATTGTCTTCTTTCTCTTCACTCATTGAATGCTTTAGCAATTTCTATGCAAGTTATTTTTGCATTCCTTTATCTGTCCAATGTCTTTCACATTATGATATTCCTTTATCTTTCAAAGTTAATTCATTCTATGCAAGTTATTTCTGCATTCCTCTATCTCCCACCTTTATGATATTCATATTCTTTCAATTGTGCACATCAACAGCACACCCCACCACCCAAAATTTTGCTTTCTACAAGCTTATATTCAACAGATGACATGTCCAAAAACTATTACAAATTTATGAAGCGATCCGAAATCTTAAACATCATAAGCAAATTTCTTCACAAGAAATGTCATGAGGAATGACATCTGTGCTATCTCCTAGAATAATAACACCCTGCCTGAAGTGTGGTGGAATGGGACTGCCTTGTTAGATACCCTAATAACTTTGAATATAGCGAAAATGATAAGTGAAAGAACCGAAGGTAGAGAGGAAGAAAAGAAGCGGTTAAGAAATATAAGAAGGATATATCCAAAGTATAAAGTAAGTGAATCAATTACATAGTGAGTTACACGATGTATATATTACAGAAATGCCCTAGACTACAGACATTACAGATGTACCATGAGGCCCCCTCAAATTGAGCATTCAAGATTTGTATGGTCAATTTGCTGCGTAAATCTTCGAACTGAGCTATTGTCAAGGGCTTGGTAAGAATGTCGGCAATTTGATCTATGGAACTGATATGATCTATGATCAGAGAGCCAGAGTTGATGTACTGACGGATGAAGTGGTAGCCAATTTCAATATGTTTTATTCTGGCATGGAACACCAGATTGTTGGCAAACGCAATAGCTGAAGTGTTGCTGCAGTAGATAACGGTAGGAGAATTTTGAGTGATATGAAGTTCCTCAACAAGATGACAAAGCCACAGGACATCTGAGGTAGCGGCTAAGAGAGATCTCTATTTAGCCTCGGTGGATGATTTTGCGACAGTAACTTGCTTCTTGACCGACCAGAAGATGAGGTTGTTGCATAAGAAGACGCAAAACCCAGAGACAGATTTTCTGTCAAGAAAATCAGATGCCCAGTTTGCATCTACATATGTCCATAGTTGGAGATTCCCGAGAGTTACCGGTAGTCCAAAGTCCATAGAACCTTTTAAGCGA
This sequence comes from Dendrobium huoshanense, assembly GCA_016618105.1. Classification (NCBI taxonomy): domain Eukaryota; kingdom Viridiplantae; phylum Streptophyta; class Magnoliopsida; order Asparagales; family Orchidaceae; genus Dendrobium; species Dendrobium huoshanense. Next base: position 65,269,354 of record CM028345.1, read on the forward strand.
AGTAAGCGTTTGAGATCTTGAAAGTGGCCGAAGGTGGGAGAATGCATATGTTGACAAATACGATTTGTGGCAAAAGCGATGTCCGGACAAGTGATGGAGAGGTACTGAAGTGAACCTGCAAGTTTATGATAAAGATGTGAGTCCGGAAAGGGCTTGCCAGCGTCTGGCATAGGGGAGTGCTTTAAGGAGATCAGAGTGGGTGCAAGACTGCAGTCGGCGAAACCCAAATTTTGAAGCAGTTGTAAGGCGTAATGAAATTGATGAAGAAAATAACCTGAAGATGTTTTGAAAACTTGGATGCCGAGGAACAAGGATACATTTCCGAGTTGTTTGAGAGCAAATCACGACTAAAGTTGTTGGAGAAGAGATTGTAGCATAGTGTGGTCATTTCATGTAAGAAGAATATCATCCACATAGATAAGTAAATATAATTGTATATGATTGCGATTAAAAATAAGAAGTGAAGGATCAGAACGACTAAATCTGAAGTCGAATTGTTGAAAAAAATTTGTGAGCTTCTACAACCATTGGCACGGTGTCTGTTTACGTCCATACAAGGATTTGTGAAGTTAGCAAACGTTATTGCGATGTTTAGCATCGACGAATCCTTGGGGTTGCCGCATATTGACGGTTTCATTATGATTGACGTGAAGAAAGGCATTAGATATGTCGAGTTGCAGACTGGACCACTTACGATGGAGAACAAGAGTAAGAAGATAATGACATTTTTGCCACAGGGCTAAAAGTTTTGGTATAGTTGACTCCTAGTAGTTGATTAAAGCCCTGAGCGACCAAGCGAGCCTTATAGCAGTCGATTTGCCCATTTGGTAAGACTTTGGTCCATTTACAGCCAAGAATTGGTTCATTAGCGGGGGAGGGACAAGAGACCACGTACCTTGTCATTGAAGGGCAAGAAACACAGTGGATATAGCAAAGCGCCAATAAGAAAATTTTGAAGCTTGTGTGTAGCTAGTAAGGCTGGGATGAACCGATATTGTGGCCGAGAGATCAAAGATAGGTTTAGGTCTGTAGATTCTAGATTTGGCTCTAGTCCGCATATGATGAGAAGGTTGTGGAACAGATATATTCCAGGATACAGAGGAGGCGTGCGAGTTTGCGTTGGAGACATTATCAGAACAAGGCTGAGTGGATGAACTAATGGGTGAAGAAGGATCTGTTGACCTCGATTTTGCCCAGACTCCTGGTCAAAGAGGTTGACTTGGTCAAATTGGTCAAGCCAGACCCCATGACCCTCTCCAATGGGTTCAGTGAGTCGAGTCGAGTCTGTTGAGCCCTGACTTGGACCCTGGGTCAACCCAGTTGACTAAGTCGACCATGGTTGACCAATTTGGACCCTTTGAGCCTAAAATCAATTCTAAATTAATTTCATGGATTTCATGGCTCGATCCTTACTCTCCCTTGACCCCCTTGACTGGTTTGACCAAGTCAAACTCTGACTTGGTCAAATCAGGCCCTTAATAGATTGAATCAACCTATTTAAATCGAATTAAGAGCCTATTTAATGCCTAATCAATACCCCTTCATTTTTGAATTCAAACCCACGGCCAAAACCTGGTAATTTCCCTCCCAATTGATCATATAATTGATCTTGGCCGTTGATCTTAACCCTAGGGATTTAAATAGGAGAAATTAAGTCCAATTAGGAATCTTTTTCTTTCTTGCTCGTGCTCTAGGCCTCCTCTTGCTCTGAGATTTCTTGTGAGGGCTCCTAGAGACTTCCACTTTCGTCCCCGATCAGATCCCGGCCGCCCCAAGCCGCTGGCGGCGAGTTCTCCGGTGACCCGAGAGCGTGAAACTTCCAAGGAGTTTTCCCGTCGATCTATACGTCGAGAGCTCGTAGTTTCTTCTACAACTAGGAGCGTGGACAGTCTACAAGTGCAACAAGCCAGAGATCTCTCGATTTCATCGAGTATTTTCGGTAAAATTGCAAACCCTAGTTAAAACACTTGAAGTTATTTAACTTTTCATATAGTGCATATTATTCTACAAAAATATTCCCCCATGAAATTCGTTTTAAATATTCTTTAAATTATTCTAAATGTATTTTAAAATCCAGAAATCTTCAAAAAATCATCAAAAATTTATTTTTTGCTCCGATTTTGACGTATAACACCTCGTTTTGATCGTATTTTTATTCTATACATAGTACAAATTTTTTTAAATGAAAATGATTTGTAGATTTTAAATTATTTTAAAAACATTGTTTTGATTATATTATTACTATTATATTATAATATTATTATTTTTAATTATAATATTGATAATTACATTATGTTAAATCATTTTTTTTATTGTTTTGTATTTTCATTATTATACTATTATATTTAATTAAATAAAAAAAGTATTTTCTAATAATTAAATATTATTCTAATTATGTTATTAGTTAAATTACTTAAAAATATTATTAATAATTAAAATATTACTATTATTATATATTTTTAAATTAGTTTAAATTCCAGAACTATTAAAGTATTATTTCATGCTATTTTTTTTTATAATTATTTTTTAAATATTATTTATTTTTAATTATTTTTAAACCCATTTATTGTATTTAAACTTCCAAAAATCGTAACTTTTCTTTTTTAAGTCCGTTTTCGACGCACAGCACCTTGTTTTGATCGTATTTGAGTTCTACATAGCTTAATATCATCCCTGTTTCAGAATGTTAGGCATATCTGTAGCTAATTTTGAAAACAACAAAAACCACTGTTTTAAAAATATCCTATGATTGTATTTAAACTTGTAAAAATCATAACTTTGTCGTTTTAAATCGAATTTCGGCGTGCAACCCCTCGTTCTTCTTAGAAAAATGCGTACTTTGTTTAAAATTCTTTTTAATATCCCTTGCTGGCTGTTTGGACAGATTCCTGTTTGGATTGGCTTAAGGGATTATTTTAATATTATTTATATAATTACCACTATAATTATTTTGAAATTAAAAATTATTTTGAAACCTTGCATGAATGACTAGTGAGTCTCCCCTATATTTATGTATTATAAACTCACCTATTTTTTATTATATTATTTTCTAAAAATTTATATATATGTAGGTATTTTGATTATTTTAAAATTACCTATATTTGTAAATCCTAACTTTCGGAGATTCACCATATGAAATTTTAAACATAGCTCTTATGAACGAAGAGAAAATCATGGGGGAGTGGATTAGTGGATGGTTGAGTCCCAACCATTCGTTAATTCCTTCATTAGGTGTTTTCATTTTCTTGTTGTTCGTAGCTTGCATGTGTAGGTTGCACCACGAGCACTTAGTTTAGGCTCTCCTAGACCTAAGGACATGGCGTGTTTACTGATTTTATATGTTTCCCATGCATTACTACCTTGAGGGTTAGTGTGAATTTCGATTTAAACCCATTTAACGTAGTGACACCTTAAGGACAAAAATTAAGGACCCATCTAGCAAACTTAGAATTTTTCTAAGAGCTAGGATAGATCTCGAATTGACATGAAAACCTCAACACTTAAACTTAGTGACATTTGAAACATCCTAGAATTTTCTAGGAATTTTTAGGGGTCTTTAGATCTCTTAATTAACCAACCCTAATTAACCTGCTAAATAAGGCCCCGAGACCTTCCGAACATTACAATAAATACACTTTACGTCAAAAAATTACCCATAATATCTCAAACTGACCATAAATTGACCATTGACCTTAGATAAATAGAGCTTCCCAGTTTGACTCTAGGTTGACCCCTAATTAGACCTTATGTAGAAATTACCTTTTTGCCTCTAATAATTCATTAAAAATTATGAAAAATCCCAAATTTTCTTCAAACACTTGGAAACACTTTCTCAAGTCATCCCTGACCTTTGGGAGTGATTCAAATCAGTTTGGAGTTGATTTGGATCAAAATGATAAAAACAGTCTTTTATTAGGAAATTTAGAAATTCCTTTATATACCCCGAAACTTAGAAAATTCATAACTTTGCCTAGAAAACTCCATTTTCAGTGTACTATATGTCTAACTGCTCGTATTAAGGTCTAGTATTTTCTTAAGGTATTAGGAGACCCAAACCTAGCCCATTTCCCATAATGACTTTTTGGACCCTTAGTCTAGTTCCTAGGAGGACCCGAGACTTTCTAAAAATGACTAATATCACTTAAATTTTAAATATTAGTATCCTAAGCTCTTAAAATTGATCAACCAATTAAATTAATTAAAATGGACCCTAATCCACTAATATTTGAATTTCAAATGAAATATCCTTTTTAGACCCCCAACAAACTTGAACTCTATATAACTTTAACTAACCATCCTGCTTAGGACCTATCCAAACCACACCAGCCTTACACACACATAAAATTGTTTGCTAGGGCACCACTTCTAGATCTAGGTTAGGCCGCTGGGTTTTACTTTTATGTTGTGTGCCGGAGCTTTTTCGTGGATTTCATTGCATGCTGTTTGAAAAATGATTGATGTGTTTGCTTACTTTTTCTACACTCTGAGGATGATATGATGAGCGCTAGATTTGCCCCTAGGTTAGGAACGTCATATAAATATATATACACTGTTCTTCCGTGCAGGTGGCCATGCTCAACCTGATAAAAGGGGAAGCATTAACACGATTTCTAATAATATTTTATGTAGGTGCTTGCTCAGCTCCCCCTAAATGAAATGAGGAATAAATTAATAATTATAATTGCACAGGTGGAGCTACTTAGCCCTCATAATTAAGAGCATGGCTTGGCACAGGGTCAATGATTTGAGTTATTTTCATTTTCATATAAACTGCTTGTGATTTTTATTAGGATAACCATGCAGGGAGTCTAGAATTTTCTTTTTAAATGGATGTAATATTTGTTAAGAGTTATGAAAATGGTCTTTGAGTGTGGATATTCTTATCCCACTTGAATCCCAAAAGAAGAAGGCATCCTCATAGGAGAGAGTCTTCTTCCATTTGGGAGATCGAGTTGGATGACTTTAGATATCCAAAGAGAAAATGCAATCATCCCTAAAAGGGAGAATTGTCTCTTCGTTTGGATATTCAAGCCACGACGGATCCAAGGAGTCCAAGGAGGAGAGATCCAAGGAGTCCAAGGAGGAGAGTTCCAATGAGTCCAAGGAGAAGAAGACACCTAGAAGACTGAAGACCAATATCCCACTCAAAGTCATTTGCGTCTATCATAGGCTTAGAAATCCGGATTTTTGGCAGTGGTGCCTGGCCACTTTACTTTCTGCATATCTGGGTTGTAATAAGGGCAATTTGCCTATGGTCATTTAGTTGATTATTTTTGAATTTATATTGATGTGCTTACTTGATTGCGCAGTAGAAATTGCTTGCTTTTCTTAGGTTTCTTTTCTTGCATGCCGATTTTATTTTTACTTGGATTTTTGTTAGGCTCTCTAAGGACTATAAAATTTTTCTACTCATAACTAACTCCTAAAATTATAAGTTCTAAATAACATAAAAACTTAACGAACCTAGGGAACTGCCAGAATCGTCCGGGGTCGCATGCATATTACTGCATTCTTCTTTCCTTGTTATAAGACATCTCACTGCCTGCGGGTAGAGTCCGGATAATCTGACCTATGAGGATGAAGTGCCGGACCTAGGGACACTCAGTCTTTTCAAAAAAATTATTTTATACAAGCCTACTTTTTTTTTTAAATTCTATAGCATTCATGAGCTAACATTTCAACTAGCATGCATTACATTAATAACCAACTAACTAAAATTTAATTGCATTAGCTAGGAGCATCTGACCCACATAAGTCCATGACCACTTAAGAAATTCTCTAGATGTCGGTCCTATTTCCAAAGAACTGTACCTCCCACCCATCTTTCATAATTGACTTGATAGCATAGTTTTAAAGCGACTAGGTGATTAGCTGGCTCCCCCAATCCAGGCTGGGATAAGTCCAGGTTTTGTATTGCATTAGCTAGGACACGGGTCTTAGTGTTTCGTAGAGCACTAAGCCCAACCTAGATTTAGGATTTGAGGCTACTACATTCGGTCTCGTAGTATGTCTTAAATAGTAGGTAGGTCCCTTCCTTTTAGGGATTATAAATCCTACTTATCTGCGTCACAGGATGACGCCACCTACATCCCTCTCTCACGCATGTGATTGGATTCCTTGGCTTTTATTTTCTACAGTTTCTCTTTAGTACCCTAGAGCCTCCGAATGCTGGTATGAACCATGCATGTTGATTCAGCCCTTCGAACATTTTCTTCCTTTTGGATAGGATTTCCTAGTTTATACACATGTGCCAATCCAAATTTAGGAGAGGATAATGTATGATCCTTAATCGAGAGTTTTCTCAGGCTCCGGCCTGGGATGTAATTAACCACGGGGGCTTGCGCCCGTTGGAAACTCGGTCCCACATCTACTAAACCCCACTCGAGCTCTTGCATCAGGTGGGAGAAACTCGTGATTAGGTCGTGTATATTACTACCCATCGGGGTGTGTTGGCGACAGCCTCTATCCTCAATGGTTAGTCGTATGCACGATCCAATCTGTCCCTTCCAATTGACCCATTTTCGCGGTGTTCTTTCGGAGGTCCACAGGATCATTAGAGGTGGAGTGGGATGGGATTTGAATTATTTTATTATGAATTGTAGGAGTGAGGAGAAGGGGAGATTGAGAATCAGTGCAATTGCTTAAGGAGTGAGGTGGAAAAGTAGTAGTGGCACATTAAGGAAAGATGTGTTCTTGAAAGAGAACATGCCGAGAGATTTGAATTTTATTCGTGAGAGGATTAAGACATATGTAGCATTTGTGTTGCGTCAAGTACCCGAGAAATATTCAAGGTTGAGATCTAGGAGATAGTTTGTCGGAAGCATAAGGTCGTAGCCACGGAAAACAAAGACATCCTAAGGTACGAAGATGTGAGTAGGTGGGTAGGTTACCATGAAGTCTCTGATACGGAGTTTGTTGAGATATAGCTTTGGACGGAAGCCTGTTGATTAGATAATTGGCAGTAGAGATAGCTTCAGCCCAGAATTTTAAGGGAAGATTGGAGGTGTGGAGGAGCGTACGAGTGAGCTCAACAAGATGCCTTTGTTAGCGTTCAGCGAGGCCATTTTGTTCAAGTGTGTGAGGAAAACTTAGTTGGTGTGTGTCCTTGAGAGGAAAGATAATATTTAAATTGATTACTTGTAAACTCACCACCACCGTTAGACCTAAAAAATTTGGGCACTGTATTAAACTGAGTTTTGACTAAAGAACATAAATGATTGAATTTAGAGAATGTTTCATTTTTTGAATGCATTAAATAGAGCCACGTAAATCTTGTAAAGTCGTCAACAAAAATTACGTAGTATAAAAAATCATTCAAAGATTCTTGCGAGGAAGGACCCCAAACGTAAGAGTGAATAAGATAAAAGGCATGAGTGGAAGAGGTGGTACTTTTTTTAAAAGAGATTTTATGGCTTTTAGCCATAGAGATACAGGAAAAATTTGCAGGTAAAGAATCAAGATTTGAGAGATGTTGATGTAATGTTGACAGAACTTTGAAATGCGAATGGTCGAGGCGAGCGTGCCAGAGGTGAGCCGAGGAGATGGTGGCTTGGAGAGCTGTCGGATTGTTGGGAGGTGCTAATCAAATTTGATATAGTCCGTTGCGCATATGACCATGAAGAAGAGGTCGATTGTCATGTAAACTTAATAAAAAAAACCCATTAGCGTCAAAGCAGATAGATACATGATTGTCAGAGGTTAGTTTAGAAATAGAAATAAGATTGTGCATTAAAGACAGAACGTGTAGAAGATTTTTCAAGTAAAGCTTACAGGCCAAGTCCGGAAGCGTAAAAAGTCCCTGACTGGAATTTTGGATGGGTAGGGAAGATCCATTAGTTATGGAAATCATGTCAGGACCTTGATAAGTGATGCTTTATTGAAGATTGTTAAGATCTGGAGTAAGGTGAGTTGAGGCACCTGAGTCAAGAGTCCAGTCGCTTGTGGAATTCGAAGATTGTTGCGAAAGAAGCGCCTGAGGGCATGACGAAGTTGTTGGTGCGTATTTGAAGTTGCATCGATGCCAATAGTTGAGAGCGGTGTGCCCTATTTTCCAACATATTTAACATGTGGGTTTGTCTAACTGAGATAGCACAAACGGCGGACAAGTGGGAGGAGCGGATTGCATTTGCGAGCGAACGACAGAGTTTCGGTTATTGGCTGGACAGGATGAGCCTTTCCCACAAGCAAAATTCGAACGGCTGACGTATAGAGCAGTGGCTTTCGAAGTGGTTGAGGCTTCTTTTTTATTTTCTTGTTGAATGCTAATCTCCTTATTGCACAAGAGCGGATAGAGGGTATCAAGATCAATGGGATTTAGAGAGGTTCAGATAGCGGTCTTGAATGAGTTGTATGTAGAACGAAGGCCATTCAAGATGTAGAGGATGATGTCCTTAGTATTAAGATTCGATCCTGAGGCATCGATATTGTCGACAAGGGTTTTGATTTGCATAAGGTATTATTGCATGGTGGAGTTTCGCATTTGAATATGATGTAATTCGTTCTTGAGTTGGATAACTCGGGAATGATTCGTAGGCTGCATTCTTCGTTCAAGAACTGTCCAAACTTCAATGGCAGTTGTGGCCGAGAGCACATAGGGGAGGATTGCAGAATAAATGGTAGAAAAGCGTGCAGAAATCAGGTTTCGATCAATCAGGTGCCACTTTGCATGGTCGGGACTATTGTATCAGACTGACATAATGCTACTCCGATGGGATGGCCGGCAAAACCATTCACTGAAAGTGTTGAAGCATCTAAATACGCCATATTGCGTAGTTATTTGCGGTGAGATGGGTGGGAACCAAGTTCTTGAGATTGGATATCAAGAATTTGAGAGGAGCTGGAGCTGTGAAATCGGAGAGACTGCCGGAGGTTGTAGAGGAGGAAAGAGGAGAAACTACCGATTCTTGGTCTGCCATGGATGAGACCTTGCTCTGATACCATGAAAGAACCTAAGGTAGAGGAAGAAAAGCAGCGGGTAAGAAAGATAGGAAGGATATATCTAAAGTATAAAGTATGTGAATTAATTACACGGTGAGTTACAAGATATATACATAGAAAAGGAAATTTGACAGCTATCCTAATATTATAGAAATGGCCTAGACTACAGACGTGACATATGTATTAAGAATAAGGACGATCCTTAACACTGAGCCTTGTCTTACTTCTGGGTTATACAATCACCACGACACTTTTTGTAAAAAAAACCATTTAAAAAACCTCCTCTTTTTTGGAAAGCCAGATGTGATATTGTTTTAAAATCCATAGATGGCTCCGATATTAAATCAATTCTGACATCTCTCTCTCTCTCTCTCTATTTCAAGATCCATGGAGAAATGGCAACATTGCATAATATCTATAATGATTGTCTTTACTTAGTTTAATTATTAAATAAAAATGTCACTGTCAATGAATTCATTCAGGATAAAACATGGTGCTTCCCCTGCCTCTAATGCCAATGGCATTTTATGCATTCAACAAATTTGAATCATACAAAATACACATTTCCACCTTGTTTTTGTGAACCTGAAGACTGGATGGTTTACAATGATTTTTTGCTTGATTAATGCACTATAATTCATTATGACATGACACCTTTCTATATTTTATATAGTGCAATGACGAGAACCAACAATCAATGTCTCAACTAGGTAGCTTGCTTCCTGTCGTTGCAACTTGTTTTCTTCCGTTACTTGGATGATAATCACAGATGCTGCACAAAGATTACTGTTGCTTTGGATATAACTTTTCTGCCTTTTTGTAGAGATGTAGACTAAGTTTTGGATATATTAGGAAAGCCTTTGTTTCAAGGAAATAGACGTTAGCACCCTGCTTGTTGAGATTTTTAGGTTAATAACAGAACAAGTGGCTGCATTTGCCTTCTAGATTTATCAGTGAAATCACAGCATTTCACGGGTTTATATAACAATCAATGAACTATGTGTTGTTTAAAGGGATGCAAATCTAATATGCTATTTTGCACAGTTTCTATGTTTTTTATTAAATGAATTGGGTTGAGCCACTTCTATCATGCTGAAACAAATTAAGGTTTAGTTTTGCAAAAAATCAATTAGATCAATCTTGGAAAACAATAGAATTCCTTAAAAAGAATTTCAGAAGTGTTTTCTTGAATTAGGGGTCTTTCTGAACTGATAGTTCATATATCAATTAATAGCTGATTAAAAAGGAACTCTAGACTTCCTGTTTTCGGATCTACACTAATTCCTGCTAGAATAAACAGTAATTTGAAGAAAATTGGTTTTGTATAAATAATTAAACATTGCAAGTTCTAAAATTTAATATTGAAAATTGATACGCCATGTAAAAATTATCTTGATCGGACGCGAATCTCGAGGCAAAAAGCTAGTTGGAAATTTCAAAATTTAATTTTGGGAGCATCCGAACTCCGATTTCAGTGAGCTTATAGTCAAACTGAGCGTCTCAGAAATACAAACCCAACGACACCAAGATCAACCCAATCCGAGCTCAAATGAGTCCGAATCAAGGGCTCAAAGTGCTGTCGGAAGGTTCAAAAAGCAATTTGAGTTACAAAATGGTCTCCGATTTTTATGAGCTTATACTCGAATCGAACGGCTCGACGAGACAAATCCAACGAGCCCAAGATCGCTGAATTCCGACATCAATAAGGCCTCCAAATAGCCAACGAATGGTGCACGGTCGTAGGATTCAATATCGGCCGTCCATTTGACCACTCCCTATTCGCCCCTGATCTCATGCCTATTTACGGGTCATGCCACTCCAGAAAATCTATAAATAGAGCCCTCATTCTTCACAAGAGAGGATCCAAGCAAGAGAGAGAAGAAGAGAAGAGAAGGAAGAAGAGAAGGAAGGAGCTCCTCCTCGACAGCCGCCGGACCACCTCCGGACCACCGCAGAACCTCGCCGGACCACCGCAGGAATCTCGTCGGACCACCGTCGGACCACCGCAGGAACCTCGCCGGACCACCACAGAACCTCGCCGGACCACCACCTTAAGGCCCGACGTTCAGCCCCTACGTCCTGCTGAAGACCCGACGTCCTGCAAACAACCCGACGTCTTGTTCAAGGCCCGACACTCAGTCCCTACATCCTGCCAAAGACCCGACATCTTGTTCAAGGCCCGACACTCAGTCCCTACGTTCTGCCGAAGACTCGACGTCCTACTCAGGGCCCGACACTTAGTCCCTACGTTCTGCCGAAGACTCGACGTCCTACTCAGGGCCCGACATTCAGTCCATATGTCCTACCGAAGACTCGACGTCTTACTTAAGTAATTGATTGTAATCTGATCACCCCTGAAGGTGATTTAGTTCTTTGTAACCAACTCAAAGTCTAGTGGAATCATTTTCAACTGGGCTAGGCCTCGTGGTTTTTCCCTTTTAAGAGTTTTCCACGTAAAAAATCTTGTGTTCTCTGTGTGTGAGCTAGTTATACGTACAACGCTAAGACACAGAATTAAATCTCTATCGCCGCGTATTTTCTAGTCCGCAACAAAAATAATTCAAATTTCAAATCTAATTTTTACAAAAGTTTTGCATGCAAAAATTGAATATGACAATTTAACTCTAACGAAAAATGTTTGCTTTGCACTTTCGACTCAACAATTAAATGAATTCCATGTTAACAGAAGTTAATAAAAACCTTAACTCTGACGGATAAAAACATTGGGCATAACGACAAAGCTCAATATAAGAAATGCATTTTGGAAAACAATCATCAATTAGACGTAGTAAACAATCTATATATGACAATTTCATTTAGACAGCCTAACAGGGAACATAATGATAAATTTAATTATCACATAATTCAATATTACTAAAATAATATTATCCTTTCCAACATCATTACGACCCAAATCTACAAGCATAATCTGTTCGGCACATTGCTTCTCATCACTTAGTAGTAACTGTTCAAGTATCTTATCTTCTTCCTCTTTCTTTCCCCTTCTGATCATCACAATCTTCCTTTGTTCACAAAGAAAAGTTGAGTTTAAGAGATCACATATGATTTCTGTGTAAGTGATATAATAAATATTCCAAAGAGATAGAGAAGGTAACTGCAATCAAATTCTCTCGCCGCCTCTACCTCCCTCTATCCATACACACATGCATAGATGTGTAAAGATATAAAGATATATCCCCAATGAGAAGAGAAATTATTCTGTGTGAAATCCGGTTATAGAGTTATGTTCGGATGCCAGTAAAATTATTACGCGTGGCGTGCTTACGTGGAAAGTTAGGATATTCATTTGACTTCTTACCCGACCCGTTTGTCTTTTCAGACTTATTGTAGACGAAGAGAAATCTGCAACAAATAAGCAGTAATTAAGTAGAAAATGCGCAGCATATACGCAACAAATACTCAATAAATACACAATAAAATACTCAATCAATACGCACATTTTACGCGACGAATACGAAATAAATACTCAATCAATACGCAAGTCAAATAAATATCGTGGACTTTTAACTTTCCACGTAAGCATCCGAACACAGCTGTATAATCGGATTCCGCACAGAATAATTTCTCTAGACTTTAATACATCTGTGTCGAAAATATTATGCTTGTCAAACATACTCATTACCTTCAACTTGATTCCATTAATTTCATATTCTGTAATGTCACTGTCATCAAAATTAGTATCATCCTCAGCATTTGCTCCAGTACCAGACTCTATTCACAATTTGGTTACTTGTGTTGTTGAATCTATTGTCGAGTTATTGGCATTAAATCATAACTTTGTTATTTATTCTTTTTTTTAATTTGATATCCTCATATATTTTTTTAGTTTGTCTACAAAGAAATTTGAAATTTTTTATCTATATGATGATTTCATAATATTCAAGATTAAGTTGAGAATTTTTATAGATTTTAATGATTTTAAAATTTAGCATTGTTATTTGTTTGATATAATTGATAAAATTTTTTAATGTTTTCTAATAAAATTATAACGGGCAATGGGTGTCAATTAATAATATAGAATGACAATATGGGAGAATTAGTTGGGATGATATATTTTTTTTCACCATGTTATCTATTTTTACATCATGTTTTTATTACACCTTCATTTATTAGTGGTTTGTCATAAAATTGAGCGGGTTATTTTCTTTATTTGTTGGAATCATGCCTCTCTCTCTCTCTCTCTCTCTCTCTCTCACTCTATATATATATATATATATATATATATATATATATAGGTAGTTGAATAAGGTTTAATAAGAGTTGTTGTTGTCCAAAAAAAATTGATGTCTGCGTAAAAATAACTACATTATAAATCTTCAATAGCATCCAAAAAACTTTGTGCATGGATATACTTCTTTCGACCTATGTTGTCTTATGTCTCAGTTGCAAGAATTAAAACTTTGTTAATATGAAACTAATTTATAATTGTTATATTTTAGAATAATCAAGAAACAACTATGATTCAACATTTGCCTTTTCTTACCAACAAAAGCTTTACATTTCCTTGCAATGGATATTTTATATCAGAGATGTTTGACATTATAGGACATGCACTTTTTGTAATTAACTCAATGAATCACACTCCCAAGTGTTTTTTGTGTCCTTTTACTATGAAATTGGTTGGAGCTTGTCATATATATGTTGACTTTTTTTACATTGGCTATAATTTATTAGGTAAAATTTCCCTAATTTTCATAGTAATTTTTTTGTGTGGTGTGATTGATTTTTTTATTTTTATAATTTTGAGATTTTTCACGTTAAATTTTGATGTACTTTTTTGCTGCTTTTCTTATTTGTATTTCATTATATGATTTTATATCCCAACACTTTGCAGAGGTGGATGCTCCATTCTTGTAATTACAAAATATAATATCTCTTTTCTTTTTATCTCAAAAGTAAAAGATGGATTTTCAAAACTGTATTATCTATTGTTGTATCATTTTCATATTTATCATAATGGATGTATTCTTCCTTATCTATGGTAATTTTTTTTTTTCTCTAAGAGCCTCTTCTTTATGGCTAATATAAATATCTGATATGTCATAAAAAAATTATCTTAATCTGACACGAATCTCGAGGAAAAAATTAAGTTGTAAACTTCAAAAATTAAATATGAGATCATATGAACTCTAATTTCAGCAACCTTACAGTCGAACTGAACGTTTCGGAAATACAAACCCAACGACACCAAATTTAACTCAATTCGAGCCCAAATGAGTCCGAATCGAAGACCCAAAGCACTGTTAGAAGGTTCAAACCACTATTTGGATTACCAAACAGTGTTCAAACATGACATGCTTATAATCAAATGGAGCAACTTGACGAGATGAATCCAACGAGCCCAAGATCACTGAATTCTGATATCATTAAGACCTTCAAATGTCTGAGAAACAGTCCACGATCAAGGGATTCAATATCGATCGTCCATCCAAACTACCCCACATTTGCCCTTGATCCTCCTATTTACGAGTCATGCCATCCTCAAAAAACTATAAATAGCCCCTCATTTCTCTTAAGAGGGGACCCAAGCAAAAAGAAAAAGAGAAGAAGAATAAGATAAGAGGAGAGAATAAGCTCCTCCTCGACCACCGCCGGAGTTCTGCCCGACTTCCATGTGACGCTGAAATTCTGCCCGACTTCCAAGTGACGCCAGAGTTCCGCCCGACTTCCAAGTAACGTCGGAGTTACGCCCAACTTCCAAGTAACACAGGAGTTCCGCCCGACTTCCAAGTGACATTAGAGTTCTGCCATACTTTCAAGTGAGGCCGAAGTTCCACTCAACTTTCAAGTGACGCTGGCGTTTCGCCCGACTTCCAAGGGACACCGAAACTCCGCTCGATCTCTAAGTGACACCAAAATTTTTCCTGATCTCCAAGTGACGCCAGAATTTTGTCAGATCTCGAAGTGACTCTGGAGTTTTTCCTGAATACCATCTAACTTCGGAGTTCTCCTTGGCTACAAACTGACGTCGGACTTCTACTTGATGTCGGATCTTCGCTCGTCGCCAGATTTCAACCTGACGTCGGACTTCTACTTGTCATCAGACTTTTGCCGGATATCTATTCGATGTTGGATTTCTGTCCATTGCTGGACTTATACCTGACACCTTTCTTCTGACCTCCATCCTCAGACAACGGTCTTTATGACCTCTGTCGCCTGTAAACTATGATTCTTCCGACTTACGTCGCCCACCGACTACGGTCCTTTCGACTTCCATCACTAGATAATGGTCTTTATGACCTCCGTCACCCGCCAACTACGGTCCTTCTAATTGTGGGCTCCAAAAATTTGGTCCCGATCTCCCCTGCATAGGAGAGTTTTAACGAAGTTCATGGTCAAATTTTCAAAATGCAGATTAACTTTGGGATAAAGCACTACCCAGAGATTTCACCCTCATTTTGTGAAGACTTTATAATTTTGTTCTAGGTTTCCCATAGGCGCAAGCACCTATGGTTAATTGCCCCTCTCGAAGACGAGAGAGCACTTTTAATTAAGTCTAGTCATTAAATATGTACAAAATGCCTAGCATATAGTAGCAACATGTGAATTTTTTTATTTTTTTTTTAATTTATAAATTTATTATTTTTATACTTAAAGTGGATGGTGGGGGAAATGATGATGAGCCCGATCAAGATCCCATGGTTCCATCGTCCCGGGCCATCGTGGTCCCTAGTCTAATTAGTCATAGGAGGTAGTCGACCCAACCTGACAGAAGGATCCTTGTCGGTAGCCATGAGTTGCTTTGTCTAAGGGTACATTGTAGACTTGGGGTGAATGCTTATTTAAGGATACAAATTTAAGTTAATCTTAGCTAATAGAAAGCTTTGTGTCTTATTGAGTGTACCCAATGATTCATTACTCAATGGACTTTTAACCATTGAAGAACATACGGGCTTTGATCGTAACCGTGATATAGTGGTGCTATTTTGCAGCAAAACCACCCAGTCATAGTGCACATGCTACGTCCCCGCTGACAAGAAATCATTTGAGAATGAATCGTAGTTATACATTCAATATGACATTTTTCTTTTCGTAAGCTGAAGTTATTCTGAAATTTATCATCCTTAACAAACGTTTGTGGATGATGGATGGATATTTGCTTTAAGTTTTAAATAATACATTTCATTTGAATCTTATAAAATTTATTGAGATTTTTTCCAAATATAATTTAATTTTGAAATTTGGGGGTACTTTAAATGTTTAAGATCCCTTCTAATTGAAATTAGCTTTCAACGAGGCCAGCATCGGGGAGACTTTGGGGTCATTTGAAAATGTTCGCATTTTGTAAAACTTTGAGGGCATTTTGAATATTTAATACCCTATGGTTGATATAAACGTTTAACACGGCCATCATTGGGGATTTATTAAAGCTATTTGGAAATAGTTGCATTTCATGAGTATTTGGAGGCATTTGAAGGTGTAGAGTCCCCTCTGGTTGATATAGACATTCAACACGGCCATCATCGGGGATTTATTATAGCCATTTGGAAATATTTGCATTTATAAGCATTTAGAAATATTTGAAGGTGTAGAATCCTTTCTGATTGATATAAACATTCAACACAGCCATCATCGGTGATTAAATAACATGTATATTAGGCTTTTAAACTTTAATATGCATGCTTCTAGATGTGGTGAATTGCTTCTCAAGACGGTAGCACTCTTCTTGGGGCAGTCGCTTGCTTCCCAAGGCCGTGACACACATCTTAGAGGTGTCGACCCCCTGCTCGATGCATCATATTGAAATTTAGAAAATTATTTTTGAATGCAGGAAGAGGCATTAAACGCCTTCTGTCCGCTTGTAAAAGTGGTGCGGATCCAGCGGCGTTTATTTCAAAGATTTTTCAATAATGTGCTTATCGAAGCAGCAAAATGCCTCATTTATGTTTAATAATTGAATTTTTTAGAAGCTACATATTTCTTTAGGCACGCGTATCCTTTTATGCCGATTATACACTTTTTGGAGCTTTAATGTGCTTATCAAAGTGATTGCTCGCTTATCGAGATGACTATGAGATTATCGAGGTGATTGCAATCTATGTGATTAAAACTTATCGATGAATGATATACATCTCATAGTAATATATTTATTGCAATCATGACACACATGTTGAAACAATAATATGCATTTTGAGGTCGATGCACACTTATCAAGGTAGCATCAATCTTTGAAATAATATGTTTGTCAAAGTAATGCCTCATTTTAAATATGCTTAGAGGTTTTCAAATAGTGACATGTTGTTTCGGAATGATAGCGCACTATGTTAAGAAATGTACATTTTGAATTTAAAGCCAAGCTTAGCAACATTTGAGACTAAGCCATAAATTTCAAATTAATTTTATCATTGCCATCTATTGATTTCATTATTATCATAGTTACCATGGCTATTTATGGAAGAAAGATGAAGCAAAGTAAAAAATCCATCTTCTTTCTTTATCACTCAAAATCCCATCAGCTTCATTTGGAGCATGCCAAAATGTCTCCAGTTTAAAGCATATAACATAGGCTTTATTTTGAATTTTATATTAATAATTTAATGAACTGATGCTCAAACCATGGCATATGACTCCTCATTGTAAGCCAAATATTTTTTTCAAACTCTTGAAATTTTTAAATGAAGGTGATTAAATGCCCTCAACTTAGAAGAACACTAACTTCGCAAGAGAGATATGATACTCAAATCCAAAATCCTCCCTAATGTTGAGTACAGATAAAGCAAGTGTCTTAAAAGCCAAGTGCTTCAAAGCATCATAAATGATTTGTGTAATTTGGATCCAATCAAACTTCTCCTTTTAATAAATGGCTCTTTATTTTTTGATTGATAAGAATTAAAATCTGTTAAATACACCAACAATAAAAAAAATGTTTATGTTTTAAGATCAAAGTTGCTAGAAACATAAATCCAAATGTTATGATCAAATACTTTTGTCACTTCATCTTTATAGAAACATTTCCAAAGAGTTTCCCCCATACCACCATGAGCCAAAATACATAGCATAGAAATATTGCCATACAAAATAATTTGATATTCAATCGATTGATTTTTTTTATATTAATAATTCAATTTCTGCTCAAGTATTATTCATAAATTATTTAATTTAAGTCTAAGAAATCTCTCAAAATATTTTATTTGAGCTCAAGAATTATCAAATTATTTTATTTAAGCTTTTGTCATCAAAATTTTGGCAGCATCCTGGCGTCTCCCCTGCGTAGGGGAAAATTTCAGGAGTCTGGGCCTTCCCTTCGACGCTACATGAGCGCTTCGAGTAGGTGTTTGATGACACCGCGGCCATATTTCTTCAATCCTCGTCACGCTCCGTGAGCACTTCGAGATTTACCCGCCTCGTCGCGAGCGTCGCACTGGTTTCCCTCACTACTACGAACAATTATTAGGTTAGGTGACCTGACGTAGCGCTACGTTCGGACGCCAATAACATGTCTCCACGTGCTCTTAGTCTTTACCGCACCCGATGACTTGACCCGGACTGGAACCGGGGATTGCTATGTTCGTGTACTGCTAGGTATTGCTCGGTATTGCTCGGTATTACTAGGTATTGCTCGGTATTGCTAGGTATTGCTTGGCAATAACGAGAAATACCGCTCTGTGAAGATCAATATCGGGCAATACCTTGCAATATCGAGCAATACCTAGCAATATCGGGTCGTCATGGATTTAAAATACGCATGTGCAGCATACCCACTATTCTCTGGGTCGGGTCCGCGATATTGTGCTGCTACGTGGCGCTATATCAGTGGTGACTGAACGTAGGTAGAGCTACGTCAGGTCACCGGACCAAATAAAAGTTCCACTACTACACTACGTGAGCGCATAGGGGGTTCTCCAGCTCGTCGCAAGCATCAACAACGGAATTTGAGATTTTAGAGTTTGGCGAATGATATACCTTGACGAGCGAGCGAGGTGACGGTGACAATAGAGATTCGCGGCGAGAGGTTGAAGTTTTTTTTTTTTAATTTCTTTTCTGATTTTTTTTTTTAATTTATCTCGCCTTATAAGCCGACAAAATTTTCAGTTATAGTGCATCACAATTTACATGTCGTCATCACCTCCTAATTTATGCTAAATTTTATATTTCCGCTCATTTAAAGATTTAGAGTACTAATAAAGATAAAATACTTCTCAGGTGGCCTATAAGCAGTGATGCACCGCATCATTCACCCCCACCGTGAAAAGAATCGGAATACAACGATTTAATAGTAAGTGGACAGTCATCTGGGGGAATGCAAGCAAAAAGGTCAGCAACATTGAACGCATGGGATATAGTGAATTCGGCCGGAAGATCGACGACGTAAGCATTGTCATTGATCTTTTTACTTATAGGAAATGGCCTCCATTTTCTCCTACTTAGTTTTGAATGTGGACCTAGCGGCAGTTATTCCTCGATACGAACATAAACCAAATCTCCAGGATTTAAGATTTGTTCTCTTCGATGCAAATCCACAGCTGATTTATAATTCTGAGATGAATCCTGGAGCTCGAGGCGGACCTCCGATAACAGTTTGACAAACTGATCACAGTTCCGTGAACGTACAAGAGGCTTTGTTTTGGCTTTTGGGAAGAACTGCAACGTCAAGAACAATATTAAGCATTTTGGTATAAACAATCACTACCAAAAAACAAACCCTTTCGCAGCGGTTCTTTGCACCGGTTTTAAAAACCGCTGCGAAAACCACGCTTTGCATCAGAAATTTAAATCCAGTTGCAGCGGTTTTAACCGCTGCTATTTGCACCGGTTAAAACCGCCGGCAAAGCCCATCCGTGAATTTAAGTAACTCAAAGCCCTAATTCCTCTCTTCGATCTTGCTCGCGCAAACGAGACGACGGGAGCGAATCCGGATAGCTGCGGCGAAAATCTTCTCCTCTTGCGAATCTCGGCCGACTGTGCCTTCATCCTCATCACCGTGAGTCTCTTCCCCTTCATCCTCTTCTTCACTTTTTCTTCTCATTGTTTTTCTTCATATTCTTCGTTTGCTTTCCTTAGGGTTTAGGTTAATCACAACCGTAGCTTAGTCGTTGGTTTTTAGAAATGAAATGCAAAGCCTCCTTATACATTTAGGATGCAATCTTTTTATAAAAAACAAATAATTTTTTGTGATTTTCGTGAAAATTGATATTTTGGGGTATAATATAATTAAGAAAAATTATATTTTTACCTTATGAAAATTGGGTATATAATGTTTTCCTTCTTATTAGATTTGTAAGAAATTATTCTACTTCTCAATTCATGTAGAACAAACTCTAATATCTTTTTAGACTCATTCACATATGTTCAGTTACTATGTAACTCGATTTCATCTTGTTGAACTCTACAATTTTTATTTGTAACTCATTTTCTTAGTGAGTGTGTGTGTGTATTTATATATTGTTTATATCAAATATATCTACTGCTAATCTTAATCCATGTAGCACATTTACAATGAATGTTTAGTTTTAATGTGCAAACAATTTGTGTTGTTTGTTGTTTGTTGCAGGTGTGAACGGCAATGTTTCAAAATTTTAAAAAAAAAATTCTGGACATTAGTGGCGGTTATAACCGCCACTAAGGCCCAGAAAACCGCCGCTTAACGCCGATAAAGTCGATTTTGCTTTCCTTTGTTGCGGTTAAAACCGCCATTATTCTGGAAATTATTGGCGGTTTAAACCGCTGCAAAAAAACGCTTTATAAAAACGCTACCCCGCCGGTCTTAAAACCGCTGCGGAAGGCCGTTGCAGCAGAAGGCAAAAACGGCGGTTCTGCAGCGGTTTAATGACCGCTGCAAATAATTTTGTGGCGGTTATAACCGCCGGGAAAAGTCAAAAAATGTGCTGCGAAAGGCTAATTTTTTAGTAGTGAATACTAAATGGACACATACAGTGGACCGATTAGTCATAGAGTTGTACGCAAATTCAGCTTGACCGAGTATGTCATCCCATAGTTTTGGGTGTTCTTGGACATGACAGCGAAGGAGATTGCCTAGTGTTTTGTTAACCACTTCGGTCTGTCCATCCGTTTGAGGATGATAAGCCTAGCTCAATTGAATCTGTGTATTCATGCGTTTCCACAGCTCCCGCCAAAAATGAATTATGAACTTTACATTTCAGTCGGAAGTGAGGCTTCGGGGAATACCATGAAGACGTACCACTTCTTTAAAAAATAAGCTTGGCTATATTAAGGGCGTTAAATGTTTTTTTACACGCAATGAAATGCACCATTTTTTGAGAACCGATCCACCACAATCATGATAGAATTGTTACCTCGCTTTGTCCGTGGAAGGCCCAACATGAAATCCAAGCTTAAGTCTTCCCATACACTGGCGGAACCCAATAGGTTCCAGGGGGGGCAACTGCCCCCCCCCCCCTCATTTTTTTTTAAAAATTTTTTTATATAGTTTTTTTAGGTAATTTACACCTTTTTATTCATTTTTTAGTATTTATTACAAGGTTTTCATGCAATTGCCCCCCCTAAAAATTTTAAAATACTATGGTCTTTAGGTAATTGCCCCCAACAGATCGAACCCCGCCAGAAGACACTGTCCCCTTGGACCCCCAACATATATGTCTTATAAGTTTGCCCCCCCTGAAAATTAGGGCTGGTTCCGCCCCTGTTCCCATACAGAGTCTGGAATGAGCAACGGCTGATACAATCCAGTATTCTGTCCTCCGCCCTTGTAACTTTGGCACACCGAGCACCTTTGCACGTATTTGGTCACATCTCTACGTGAGGCAAAAAAAAAAAAAAACGTCTGTAATTTTGCAATGGTGTTATCGCACTGCATATGTGCTACCAATCATCCCGCATGAGCTTCATGGATTATAAGTTGCCTCCACGATGATTTCGGTATACACAGCAGCCCATTTTTTAAAAGAAATCCTTGTCTCATAGAATACTCTGCTACTGGCTCATGGTTTTTGCATTTTGACCAAACATCATGGAAATAGCTATCATCAGGATATAACTCCTGGATACACTCTAACCCCGAAAATTCCGTTTGCAATTGGGTTAAAAGAACAACCCGTCGGCTCAATGCATCAGCTACCCAATTTTGGGTTCCACTCTTGTCTTTTAACACAAAGGTGAATTTTTGTAAAATATGATCCAGCGAGCGTGCATCTGGTTAATGTTCTTTTGAGTATTGATATATTGGAGGGCCTTATGATCGCTACAAAGAACGAAATCTTGATGTAGCAAGTAGTGTTCTCACTGTTTCAATGCTCGGATAATAGCATATAGCTCCTGTTCGTAAGCAGTCCATTTATGTCTGAAAGGGCTTAATTTCTCGCTGAAGAATTCTACCAGCTTGTTATCTTGGGACAACACGACACCAAATCCGACCATAGAAGCGTCCGTATCCACTGTGAATGGCTTATCAAAATCAGGCAATGCAAGGACGGGTGCAGTAGATAAGGCATCTTTGATCAATTCAAAACTCCTCTGCTGCTCCTCTGACCACGAAAAGTGTGGCTGTTTTAGGATATCAGTGATTGGGGCCATAACCACACTAAATCCCTTGATAAAACGCCAATAAAAATTCGCCGACCCATGAAAACAACGAACATAAAAAAAAACTACGAGGCGTCGGCCAATCTTTGATGGCAACAATTTTCCCTGGATCAACCTTTACTCCTTCAGCCGAAATTAAGAAGCCAAGAAAAGCTACCTGTGGAGTTGCAAATTCACACTTTAGGATGTTCAGATATAGTTTGTTGTGCCGCAATGCCTCAAAAATCGATGACAAGTGCTGTATGTGATCTTCCAACGTTGTGTTGAAGACTAATATGTCGTCGAAGTATACAACGCAGCACTTATTTAGGAACAGCTTTAAGACTTCATTCATTAGCCTCATAAAAGTCGCTGGTGCATTGCACAAACCAAATGGTATGACCTTCCACTCGTATAAGCCTTGGCTAGTTTTAAATGTTGTCTTCCACTCGTCGCCAGGCCGAATTCGGATTTGATGATAGCCACTCCTCAAATCCAATTTGGAGAAGATTTGAGCTCCCACCAATTTGTCTAACATATCTTCCATCCGCGGCATCGGAAAATGAAACTTAACCGTAATCTTGTTTATGGAGCGACTATCTATACCATCCTCCAGCTACCATCTTTCTTTGGCACCAACAGGGCGGGCACTGCACAAGGGCTGAGGCTCGGTTATATTAACTGCTTATCTAGGAATTCATTAACAATTTGCTGTAGGATCTTGTGCTCGTTCGGGCTCATTCAGTAGTGCCGTAAGTTTGGCAATGTCGCTCCAGGAGTTAATTCAATCTTGTGTTGAATTGTTCTAACTGGCGGTAGCTCGGCCAGCAACTCAGGCGGTGCAATGTCTTCAAATTGTTGTAACAGTTGGCTGATACAACTTGGCAAGGCATGTGACCCCGTGGTGGCGTTCTGCTCCGTGACTACCAATGCCATGATGCAATCCGTGTCCTTCCAGGCATTAAGCAAAGCCTTTCGGGTAACAGCAAACAAGGTTGTTTTACCATTTGATGAGTTATTTTCCTGATCTGGGGAACGAGGCAACAATCTCAACTTCTTACCCTTCCAATCAAAGGCGTAAGTGTTTGCTCGACAATCATAGATTGCCCCAACATCAAATTGCCAAGGTCTTCCAAGTATCAAATGGCAAACATTCATGTCTACAACGTCACATAGAATTTCACTTACATAGTAACGGCCAATGGATATTGATACTTTGCACATGTCCGTCACCGCGATCTCCATTCCTTTTCTCACCCAGCTTATCTTATATGGATTAGGATTTTTGGTGATTTTAAGTTGTAAGGCTTGAACCACAGCGCGAGAAGTAACGTTCTATGTACAGCCACTGTCAATGAGTAAATCACAGACCTTGCCTGCATTTGGTTTTAAACAAGGCATTACGTTGTGTTTTGACAAGTTTTCGTGGAGCTAGAAGCAATTTTTGTAACACACAAATTAGAGGATCGCCTTCATCTCCCGCCATATCTTCTGCGTCTTCATCAACTTCCACATTACTGCCGCCAGGTTCTTCCTCTTCTTCGCCATCCAATAACTATATATGTGCCCGAGTCGGACACTCATTGGACTTGTGCCCCACTTGAAAATTTCTAAAGCATTTAATACCCGAAGGTTTGGCATAAAGATTTTCCCGTAAAGTGGCTTTTCCTTTTTGAGATTCCTTGGGATCAACAATTTTCTTCCCAATAGCAGTAGTTGAATTGGTGGCCGTTGGAGTAAACATTGGTCTGTTAGTAGCTGTGGTGTTATGGGAAACCTGCTTGCCGAAGTCAGCTGAATGGTGAGAATCAAAGGTTCTCCTATTCGGCCTGTTATGGGCTTGCCGTTGTAGCTGAGTCTCCACCTTAAGATCATAATTCACGACTTGTGACAACGACCAAACCAAATTTAATTCAAATCAGTCCTGAATTGCTTCCTTTAATCCTCCAATATGCATTCGACCAATTGATTATCATATTCATTGAGGTTATTTCGCGCCCTCAATCAATAGAACTCCTCCGTGTAATCATTTACCGATCTCGAGCCCTACGAACAGTGTTGGTACTGCATATATAGCATTTGTTCAAAATCTATTGGAAGAAAATGGCCTCTTAGTAATTGCTTCATTCGTTGCCATCTCCGCACAGTGCCCTTTCCTTCCCGCCTCCTAGATTGAATAATTTGTTGCCACCGCGCGCTAGCGCTGCCTTTCAGCCTGCACGCCGCATACTTCACTTGCTTCTCTGGTTCAATCTCCATATATTCGAAGAAGGTTTCAACAGCCCTTTCCCAATCCAGGAAGTCTTCGATATGTAACTTGCCATAAAAAAAAGGTATGTCCAATTTTACACGGAATTCACCTGGGTATCGGTCCCTGGCATTCAAGCGGCGTCTTCGGATCCACACCGGTTCCTCTTCCGAATCTGTCAGCTCCCCCGTTTTGAACTGTTGCAATTCTGCTTCCGAGTCTAAATCTAGTTGCCCTTGAATTTCTTGTTGCCGTTCTCTGTCCGTCACGAGTTCCCGTCTCACTACCGGTATGGTCGCCGGAGCTACCGTTCGAGCATGTAGATTCCGATCAAGACGAGCTTTAATCAACCTCAATTCTCGACGCATTTCTCCAAATAAATGATCCAGACTGGCAGCGATCTCCTTGGTTCTTCTCGCCAACTGACGGTGCTCTGTCCATAGAGCTTCAAGGTCGTGATCCTCTCCGGAAGCCACCCGGTTGCTTGCATCTCCCATCCCGAGCTCTGATACCACTTATGATGAAGATCAAAACCTGCAAGGAAGAAATACAAAGCAAATAAGAGATAGAACAGTAACTATGTTATGTTTGATATATGCAAAAAATGATCACTCTTCTACAGTTTCTTTGATATACCTATTCCCCTCTTCTGGTACTCTAAACGGGGACTGAAAGCTTAAAGGTGAAAATAGTACTACCTAACTAAATAAAGCAACTAAGATAGTGGGCACATGCTTAATAACTGTTATTGAGAAGGGAACCTAGACAAAGGCAAAAGATGCATCCTCTGCCAAGAATTCGAATGTGACGAGAGCATCGCCATCATCAAAGATGTAGCAAGCGAGCTTCTTCACTTGGTATTCTGCGGCGAGGATGGAAAGTATTGTGTTGGCGGTGACGAGGGGCGGCTCCTTCTCAGGGTCAGCGGTGGAGACATATATGTCTACGCTGGGGAGGTCAGACTTTTCAGTGGGATTTGTAGAAGTGAGTATCTCGAACTTATCCTTGATGACAGATAGGTCGGTGGCATGGTTCACTGGGGCGAGAAGCCATGAGAATGCGAACTAGAGCTCGCAAAATATAGACATACCCTATAGCCAGATAGCATCACAATTCTTGTGCTTGATTCTCCAAGCCAGGAATAGAATCAATACCTCTATGCGAATGAAAATTAGTAGCCTGCATTTGTAAGCACACACATTAGAACAATATATTCTGAAATTACTTGCTTGCAACAGTTAGCATATCGTAGAAGAGAAAGGGGTTTAAAAAAAAAGTTTGAACTATCCTAAACAAAGCCTATAAATATATTTTTTTTGCAAAAAAATCAGATAGCTGCTTTCTCACAACTAAATGCTAATTTGGAACATTTTTCTTACTTACTGCTTTACAAATTATGTTTTAGTGTAAAAATTTTTAATTCAAAAAACTTTTGTACTGAAAAAATTATTTTAAAAATTATTAAAAAAATTTATCCCGAACAAAATCTAAAGCTTCATTTGAAACTGCTTTCTTACTTTTTTTCTAAAGTAGCTTTCTAGTACCCAATATTGAATAAAAATTTTCCTTGCACTAAAAATCTGCTTTACAAAACAAGAAAAAGTTATCTCAAACGAAGCTTCAGATACTAAATCTGGTTGTAAAACATACTTATATGCAAATCTTTTTTTTTTTTTAATAAACAAGAACACAAAAAAAAATTCAAACATAAACTATGTTTACAATTTGATAAACTAAGAGTTGAAAAAACTACTCCATACAAGCCTAATTCTACAATAATAACAGTACCATCATCAAGCCTTTATCCCAATACGTGGGATCAGCTACATTAATTCTTTTTCACCATTGTGTTCTATTAAGAATCAAATTCTCATTTAAATATAATAAAGAAAGAACACCCCTAATTCTACCTCCCCACAAAAAAAAAAGTTTATTCAAAACAAATGAATATAATGCCAATAAAATTTATAAATAAGCTAATATTATAGAACATTAAATAAAAATAGACCAAAAAGGTTAATAATTTTAAATCCCTAATAAATTAATCTTTATATTATAATATTAAAAATAGAACACATACAATTTCTATCTCCACTAAGAATTTAACTCCACTATTAGCTCATTATAGTCAGCTTTTTAATGTGTTATACTAGTTAGCTATTAAAAATTAGGTGATATAGTGTGTATATTTTGTAAGCCATACAAACAAAAAAAACCCTCAAATTAAATGAAAGTTTTCATTTAAGATGCATTTTTGTTGTTTTATAAAATTATTTTTTAGTACAAAAACTTCTTCAAAATAGAGAAAAAATAGTGACCTAAAACTGTCTCGAAAAAAAGTCTAAATCTCCTTTTTGTGTTTGAAAGAAAGATTAATTTAGGATCATTAAAAAAAATTTTAGAGTCATGATTTAATAAAACATCAGTAGATTTACTTTTAGATGAATGTAATATGAATTTTATACATATTAAATTACTCTCAAAATAAATCAAATGAATTTGAATTTTTTTGAGAAGCCAATTTGATTCAGAATATCCTTAAAAGACTTATTGTTATTTCAAAACTCATTGCATGAAATTAGAAATAATGTTTAAAAAATGATGAAATTGTTAAATTAATTTGGATGTAGTTACTCATGAAAATTATTTTCAAAATTTTCTCAAAAATAAATTTATTTGAGAATTTAGATATATACCACATAATTTTTATTTATGGATATATCTAATACTTAAATTTATATTTACTTTTATAATGTTGTGGTGTCTAAATTATATCAAAATAGATGAATGGAAAAATGAAGTTTAATTTATAAATCAATATTAATGATATATTTTATTTTATTTTCATATTATGATGTTACACAAGTCAATAAAAAAATGATTTATGATATATAAATACTTATGACATGCATATAAATTCTGATTCATTTTTATTTTGAAAATGTAAAAATGAATAAAAATAAACATCATAATTTTTTAAAAATAAATTTTCTATTTTCAATCAAACAAAACAACCCATACAACAATAAAGTGAAAATGACCCTTTTTCAAATCCCCTCTTCAATAGGAGAGATTATTATGCGCAGACACCGGACGGGAGAACTATACGGTATTTTGAGGTGACGTGACGCATTTTTGTTGGTCTCTAGACGACACACAGACTCCCACAAAATAAAAATTTCTCCAATAGGAGAGATTATTAAGCTTCTTCCTATCTTATCCATCGGCTTGAGCATATCCAGCATTTTTTTTTTCTAATATCCTTAATTAGGATTAAGCATATCCAGCATTACTAACCTATAACCAAGATCTTTATCTACTGAGGGCATCTCCGACAGAAAATCTCATTTTTCATTCCAAAATGTCGTAAAACTAAAAAATGTCGTGATTCATCTCCAATCGAACTCCATTTTGCCCGTAACGGTCGTTCGCTTCTTTCGCTCGTTTCTTCAGCAAGTTCAATAGATACCAAAAAATGACGAAGATGAACAGTACAACACCAATATTGACGTTACACTGTTCATCCGCGATGAAATGGTGTAAGAATTGCTGCTCGGTTGGAGCGATGGAAGAACAGCAAACGCGTTTCATTGGAGATGCTCTGAATGCACGCAAGAGCTTTCGTCAATTTATTTTTCAGTTGATATCATTTTATCTTATGATTATGAGATAAATAAAGAATCTAAAACCAATGACCAATCTGCTGGTCGATTATAAAATCTAATGTAATAAGATGGCTAAAAATCATCCTTAATTGAAGCAAAGTGGTTAAAAATAGCAATGACAATTAAAACCTATAGAACAGAGCAAGAACAGAGTAATCTCACCTGTAAGGATTAAGGATGTCCTCCGGAATCTTAACTTTCTAATCAGCGGCTGCCACGGTTTGCTCACAAAATCTTTAGCAAGCCTGTCAGCACCGCCACTGCCGTGGCCGAATGTCACCTTTGGCGGCGGAGGCCCCGCCGCCGTTGGTGCTGTTGGAGGCTTCCCCCGGGTTTGTTCCGTATACATCATCGTTTCCGATGATAATCAAAACCCAACTTCAGATTACAAATTTGAGCAATTTACTGCGGTCAAACAGATATTTTTAAATATTTGTCACAATTGAAAAAAAGGGAAATTTTTCCAAGAATGCATTCTTACCGGCGAGCCTCACCTCCCATACGCATCACCTGCGTCCGACGAAACCACGTTCGTTTGCACTTCCTAGCAGGCCTTGATCACTCTAACGTGAAACTTCCTTATCTGTTCCGTCTTATTTGCCTAAGTTTACTGTTTCTTGATTTGAAACAGTAAAGAGAGCTGAATACTTAATTATTATTATTAATAAGGTACTTTAATAATAATAATTATAGTTCATTATTTTTATTATTAAAATAATAGTAAAGATTATAAGTGATAATAATTAGTTATTAATTATTAAAAGAAAGGCCAAGCATCACAATCAAACAAATTGAAGGTTGAAGGAAGCCCCGGGTTGATTCGGTCATCAGAAGTGTTGCGTCTAGGAGTA
Source organism: Dendrobium huoshanense (assembly GCA_016618105.1). Lineage (NCBI taxonomy): Eukaryota > Viridiplantae > Streptophyta > Magnoliopsida > Asparagales > Orchidaceae > Dendrobium > Dendrobium huoshanense. Next base: position 65,298,555 of record CM028345.1, read on the forward strand.
TTCGCGGCGGTAGAGAAATATCATATTTAACGTCTTAGCATTGCACGAAAATCCGGCACGCAATCAAATAAGTGAGTATGTAGCATTCATAGAAGACCCCAAGATTTTTACGTGAAAAACCCCTAAAAAGGGGAAAAAATCACGGTCCCTAGCCCAGTTTAAATGAATCCACTAGTATTGCAGCCGATTACAAATGAGGCCCTTACTTGGGAGAAGACCTTAGCTTGATGTACATTTTATAGAGTACATTACACGATATGAATACAAAGAATCACTATTAACATGTTCGTTTGGTCAGGAGGATCATAGTCTGGTGACGGAGGTCAGAAAGGACTGTAGTTGGTGGGCGACGTAAGTCAGGAGGATCATAGTTGACGGAGGTTGGAAGGACTGTGTCTGACGACGAAGGTCAGAAGGACGACGTTAGGTAGAAGTCCAACAATGGAAAGAAATCCATCTTCGGATATACGTCCAGCGAAAGTCCGATAACAGGTAGAAGTCCGATGTCGGGTAGAAACTTGGCAAAGAGTGAAGGTCCAGTGTTGGGTAGAAGTCCGACGTCTGTTGGTGGACAAAGAGAACTCCAGCATCACTTGGGCGGAGTTTCGGCATCAGGTCGGAACTCTGTTTTTAATTAAGAAGAATTTCAGCATCCCCTGGAAGTTGGGCAGAATTCTGGCGTTCTCTCGAATATCTGGCAGAATCCCGGCGTGTTCGGGCGGCGGGATTAACTCCGGCGGTGGTCGTGGATGAGCTGATTCTCCTTCCCCTTCTCTTCTTCTTCCCTTCTTCTTCCTACTTCCGTCCCCTCTCATGAGAAATGAGGGGTCTATTTATATATTTTCTAGATTGGCATAGCTTGTAAATAGGTGTGAGATCAGGGGCAAATAGGGAGTGGTCGAATGGACGGTTGATATTGAATCCCTTGATCGTGCACCGTTCGTCAGACATTTGAAGATCTTAATGATGTCAGAATTCAGCAATCTTAGGCTCGTTAGATTTGTCTCGTCGAACCATTCGATACGACTATAAGCTCGTTAAAATTGGAGACCGTTTGGTAACTCAAATTGTGGTATAAACTTTCCAATAGCACTTCGGGTCCTTGATTTGGACTCATTTCGGATCGGATTGAGTCAAATTTGGTGTCGTTGGGTTCGTATTTATGAGACAATCCGTTTGACTACAAGTTTGCTGAAATCGAAGTTCAGATTATCCCAGATTTAATTTTTGAAGTTTTCAACTTGATTTTGCCTCGAGATTCGTGTCTGATAAAGATAATTTTATGATGACGTATCAGTTGCCCCCCATATTTTCGGACGTCGATGCTCTAAGAGTCTGAAAATATATACGTCGATATTACATACTAGTCAAATCATAAAAAATCGCCTTCCAAAATTCAATAGCTTGCTCAAACTTGATTATAGAGGCCCTGTTGAGCTCTGAAAGTGTCGAAATCGAGTTTAGAACGTCAAAAAATGTGCCGGGGACCTCAAAAACGTCGAATTTGGATCGTCCGGACCGAAAATCGGGCCCGAACACGCGTAGGCGGCCGAATCGGCCGGCCGCCGCCTGCTGTCGGACGCCGACGGCGGTACCCGCGCGGCGCGCGAACAGGCGTGCCTGTTCAAACCGTGATGGTTAAAGGCCGGCGGTTTCGATTTTTTAAATTTTTTTTTTTTTTTGGCCTACCGAGTTTTTAAAAAATCTAAAAAATACCGAAAAATCACAAAAATTTCGAAAAATTTCTAAAAAATTCATAAAAAATTGAAAAATTAAGAAACTTTAGAAACTTCTCCCTTCTCCAAAAAAAAACTATAAATAGACCCCCAGGGCCTTTAGAAAATTTGCTCATTCTCTTCTTCTCCCTCTGGCTCTCTAACAGTCGAGGCTTTCCGTTATTTTTGAGTGAGAAACTTTTCCTACTCAATTCAGCGCCCCTCTTCTTGCGCAAAGGTTGGAGATCTCTTCTTTTCTTCTTTCTTTCCCCCTCTGGCTTTCTGACTGTCGAGGCTTTCCGTTGTTTTTTAGTGGGAAACTTTCCCTACTCAATTCAACGTCCCTCTTCTTGCGCAGAGGTTGGAGATATTTTCTTTTCTTCTTTCTTTCCCCCTCTGGCTTTCTGACAGTTGAGGCTTTCCGCTGTTTTTGAGTGGGAAACTTTTCCTACTCAATTCAATGCCCCTCTTCTTACGCTAAGGTTGGAGGTCTCTTCTTTTCTTCTTTTTTTCTCCATCTGGCTTTCTAACAGTCGAGTCTTTTTACAATTTTTGAGTGAGAAACTTTATCTGCTCAATTCAGCGCCCCTCTTCTCGCGTAGAGGTTGGAGATCTTCTCCTCCTTTTCTTTCTTTCTCCATCTAGCTCTCTGACAGTTGAGGCTTTTCGCTATTTTTGATTAGGTGATTTTTCCTACTCGACTCAGCGCCCTTCCTCTCATACAGAAGTTAAAGACTTTCTCCTCCTTTTCTTTCTTTCTCCCTCATTTTAACTTTCTTACAATGGAGGCATTCCCCTGTTTGTTGTAGGCGGCATCCCCTACTAAAATTCAGGGCCCCTCTCCGTGTGTAAAAGTTAGAATTTTTACAGTCGTTCTTTTTCTCTTCTCTGATATTTTCTTACAATAGAGGCATTCCACTGTCGGAGATAGGTGGCATTCCCCTATCAAGCTTGAGTGCCCCTCTTTTGTGTAGAAGGAGAATTTTTTCCTCTTTGTTCTTCGCTTGTGCTTTTCTTCTTGCATTGGAGACATTCTACTGTCGGAGATAAGCGACATTCCCCTATCAAGCTTCAGTGCCCCTCCTTTGTGTAGATGAAGTTACGATGAGAAGCTATCTTCTTAATAGATAACCCTTGATAGAAGATGATCAATTGCTGCTTGTACGTGAGGATGATTTGATGGTAAGTGTCTAGGAGGAGAACCAGAAGTGACTAGTAGACTAGGAGAATTTCGATGCTGTTAGAGAAGAAGTTCATCTTCGATAGATGACCGAATTGATGTTTGTTGGCAGTCAGTCAATAATCGAGTGGAGAGCTAAGAGAGGGAGTTCAAAGATATATTTCAAGTAGCAGTCGAGCGACAATCCAATGATGACTAAAGTAATGGACCGCCGACAAATATCAGGCGAATGTCCGATGATGGCAAGTGTACAGTTGTATTCTACTAAGGTAATATGTATCCATGTTGAAAAGCACGGACATCAGATATCCCTTTCTTTGAAGAAGTTGTATGAGATGCTTCAATGTGCAGCAGTGAATAAGTCACTAAATCCACTAAGGATATTCAACTGTTTTGAAGTTATATGTTATTCAATGATTTTAACTTGTACGAATAATTCCAATGTGCTTTTTTTCTTTCAACTTATAGTGAGAAGAAATGTACATATGAATATGTATATATGTAACTCCATTGATGCTGAATAAGGAGTTAAGAACATGTCCTTCAGAGCAAGCTGAATTGCGATTGCATCTTTAAGACATGCTTTGATATATTGCCCCCCATATTCTTATGAGGGTATTTTAGACTACTAAAATCTTTGTATGAGTGATGAATTTATCAATCATTTGCTTTCTTAGAGTCTTTATAGAGAGAACATTGTTCACTCAGAATATTGCTCGGTGATATTGACCTTTGTAGAAGAGGTCGAGAGAATCCACCAATGACGTGAGACCTATCTGAGGTTGTATGTCAGAGCTCTGCTCGATGATGTTAACCAGTGTGGAAGAGGCCGAGAGAATCCACCTAGTATGTAAGACCTATCAAAGGTTGTATGTCAGAGCCCTGCTCGATGACATTAACCTGTGTGGAAGAGGTCGAGAGGATCCACCAAGGATGTAAGATCTATCTGAGGTTGTATGTCATAGCACTGCTCGATGACGTTAATCTGTGTGGAAGAGGTCGAGAGAATCCACCAAGGATGTGAGACCTATCCGACGTTGTATATCGGAGCCTTTGCTCGACGACGTTAACCTGTGTGGAAGAGGTCGAGAGAATCTACCAAGGATGTGAGACCTATCCGAGGTTGTATGTCAGAGCCTTTGCTCGACGATAATAACCTGTATGGAAGAGGTTGAGAGAATCCACCATGAATGTGAGACCTATCCGAGGTTGTACGTCGAAGACTTTGTTCAACGACGTTAACATGTGTAGAAGAGGTCGACAGAATCCACCAAGGATGTGAGACTTATCTGAGGTTGTATATCGGAGCCTTTGCTCGATGATGTTAACCTGTGTGGCAGAGATCGAGAGAATCCACCAAGGATGTGAGACTTATCCAAAGTTGTATGTTGGAGCCTTTGCTCAATGACGTTAACCTATGTGGAAGAGGTCGAGAGAATCTTCCAAGGATGTAAGTGTTGCAGATCTATGGCTTATAATTTTGATGATAGCAAACATTCTTTTTCTCTACAACTACCTTTTGTACTGACATTTCAGGTTCACACGATCGGACTGCAATTTGGAACCAGCTCAAGATTGGGTAGACTAGGTCTGAGTCAGTTTATACACTTTTTTCTTTATTGAGTCTATTGTATTTGTTGTGGCTCCTGATGCTTTGTAACGTATAAGAGTTTCTGACTGTTCCCTAAGAGTTTATATTTTTGGTAACATCGTCCAGGACTATATTTATATCGGCCTGGACGATCTGTTCAAAAGCAGAAACCCTAATTAGGGCATTCTCATTAAAACAGTCGTTATTATGCAAAACACATCATCCTGGACGATTTTGTATTGGCCAGGACGATAGGCTCAATTCAGAAAGAATTATCTGCCGCCATATCTACTTAAGAAATTCTTATTTTTGGATATCGACCTGGTGGATCGGCCTGGACTATAAAATATCGGCCAGGACAATCCAGGACAATTTTTCCAAAATTTCTCTGGCAATTTTGGAAAGTAATTAATGGTGATTTCGTCCGGACCGATCGCAAGATCGTCCGGGATGATTAGACATATCATCTATCGTCCTGGACGATAATATCGGCAACTTGCATTAATAAGCTCGTTTTTAGCTCTTCTATTTAAGAGATGACAAGGCACTTTGTAAGTGTCTTTGACAGTCATTGTATATTCGTTCTTGTGGGGGAGACTTGAAGAGAGAGCTTGAAAGGAAGTGAGGAACGGGTGAAGTCTGAGAGGGAGAAGATCCTGTGAGGGGGGACTCAAGGGAGTGTGGAGGGGATTCCACACGGTTGCTCTGGAAGGCTTGCATTTTAATACCGTCGGATTCAAGGCTTGTCTCGAGGGAAGTTCACCAAAGAAGAAGTTCACTTTGGTCTCAAGGGACCCGGCGACTCCGCCGCACCGGGGAAGGTGGAAGTGATTTTGTAAGGGCTTCTCCGCCTAGCTGTGGTGGCTAAAGGAGAGACATTTTTGTTGTGCAATACTTGCAGGGTGCCTCCAAGGAGTGGACGTAGGTCAAGGTTTGACTGAACCACTATAAAATCGGTGTGTTCTTTTCTTATTATTGCTTCCGCATTATTTTCTTCCACACTTATTTTTCTTGTGGTGATTTTGGTTTGAGTTTTATCTTTTGTTTTAAAGTTATCCAATTCACCTCTCTCTTTGTTAGCCTTGGGCCAGTTCATAAGGGCTTAATATCCTTAACGAACTTTCGAGTGATCTCAGAGCACTTTCTAGTGTCATCTGAGCACCTTCAAGTGGTATTAGAGCTTCTTTCATAAAATAAAATTTTAAAAGCTTTTGAATTTTTTGAACCATGGCTAATCGTAATGTTGCGGAAGGCTATTCAATCACCAGACATCCTTTATTTGAAAATATGTCATTTGATTTTTGGAAAACTCGCATGTCTATTTTCTTGCAATCGATAGATTTTTGTATGTGGCATATGATTTTAACTGGTTATTCATCACCGTCACATATTGTTGATGGAGTTAAAACTGATATTTCTTTTAATCAATGGAATATGGAAGAACAAGTAAATGCTCAATTGAATGCAAAATCTTTAAATTATTTTTTCTGTGCTTTAAATTCTGAAGATTTTATGTTAGTATCCACGTGTACTACTGGTAAGGAAGTTTGGGATAAACTACACACCATATACGAATGCACTAATGAAATCAAGCAATCCAAGTTGAATATGTTAATGCATGATTTTGAACTGTTTTCCATGAAACCTTTTGAAACGATCTTAGACATGTATACCAGATTCATTCAAATTGTAAACTCATTGTATGATTTAGGAAAAGAGTTTTCAAATTTTGAAAAAATCAATAAAATTCTTCGTTGCCAGGTAGAAGTCCAACAATAGAAAGAAATCCATCTTCGAATATACGTCCAGTGAAAGTTTAATAACCGGTAGAAGTCCGGTGCCGGGTAGAAACTTGACGAAGAGTGAAGGTCCGGTGTCGGGTAGAAGTCTGACGTCTGTTGGTGGACGAGGAGAACTCTTGCATCACTTGGGCGGAGTTTCGGCGTCATGAGGGAACCCTGTTGTTAATTGAGAAGAATTTCAGCATCCCATGGAAGTTGGGCAGAATTCTGGCGTTCTCCCGAATATCCGACAGAATCCCGGCGTGTTCGGGCGGCGAGAAGAACTCTGGCAGTGGTCGAGGAGGAGCTGATTCTCCTTCCCCTTATCTTCTTCTTCCTGCTTTCGTCCCCTCTCATGAGAAATGAGGGGTCTATTTATAGATTTCTGGAGTGACATAGCTTGTAAATAGGTGTGAGATCAGAGGCAAATAGGGAGTGGTCGAATGGACGGTTGATATTGAATCTCTTGATCGTGCACCGTTCGTCAGACATTTGAAGATCTTAATGATGTCAGAATTCAGTAATCTTTGGCTCGTTGGATTTGTCTCGTCGATCCGTTTGATTCGACTATAAACTAGTTAAAATCGGAGACCATTTGGTAACTCAAATTGTGGTATGAACTTTCAAACAACGCATCGGATCCTTGATTTGGACTCATTTGGGTTTGGATTGAGTCGAATTTGGTGTCGTTGGGTTCGTATTTCCGAGACGATCAGTTTGACTACAAGTTTGCTGAAATCGGAGTTCAGATTATCCCAGATTTAATTTTTGAAGTTTCCAACTTGATTGTTGCCTCGAAATTCGTGCCCAATCAAGATAATTTTATGATGACGTATCAGGAAGCCCTCCGCCGTAGATCTGATCCAACTTAGTGGATTGAAGAGCTTAAGACTATTTATGGAGTCGATTCGCTCCCCACATACTCCTTGCCTTTAATTTAATCCGATCGAGTCGAGCCAAAAGGGCAAGTGCCCTCCCCTTATCTCCCCTCAAAGGAGGGAAAGCCGAGAGATTGTTGAAATTTTCACAAAAATTCTGAACTTAAGTAGGCAAATTAGAGAACATTCAATTGAACAATTAAATCCATAATAATTTGAAACCTCACAATTAAATTAATTGAGTCGTCATTTGATTAACTAATTAATTGGAAACTTCACATTTAAAGTAGTCAACATAAATCTAATGCATGAATCGTTTAGCTTAATAATGCATTAAGTAATAAATTTAAAGATAATATCTCTGTGCAATAAAAAATGAAATTGAGAGGTCAAATTTAACAAATATTTTAACTAATCAGTTAAACAAATCAATCAACTGGATAATTAATTAATTGTAACTAAATCAAATTAAGTAACTCTAAATAAAACCAACTAATTTAATTAAACAGTTAATCTATACAAGTAAATCGGATAACTTAAGATTTTGAGTAAACATCAAACCAATTAATTACCAGTTAATTAATCATTTTTAATTTTACAAATTAAGCATATAATTTAATTAACTGTTATAGAATCAATCAAAACCTTAACTAAATTTCAAACCTTACTATAACCAACAAATAATTTAAAGTAATTTAAAATATGCTTTTAATTGAGTAATCAATTTTAATCTAATAATTAAATATAAACCTTCATTTTAAATTAATTGAGCCAATCAATTTAATTTAAATATTCATATAATTTAAAAAATACATTTAAACATTTTAAATTTAAAATTAATGAATTGAACATCATACTTAAAATAAAATTAAAACTTATTTAATCAACCTAATTAATGCAATTAAAATCGAATAAAAATGCAAGAAAATAATGTTTTTCCACTGTCCAATCAACAGTATAATCTACTGAGCTTCTCTCTAATAACTCTCCAAAAGTTCTCTAACAGCTCTCAAAACAACAAAACTCCCAAACTAACAAACAACTCAAATAGCTCTCCAATAATTCTCCAACTAAGCAACCCAAACACAACAACTTTCTGAGCAGAACAAAGCTCTCTCCAGCAAACAAGCTCAAATACTCTCAGACTCTCAACAATAGCTATTGCAACTATATGAGAGCTCTCTAATCTGCTGGCTAAGAACACCTGCAGACAAAAAGGCAAAAGTCAGCACATCAATAAATAAGATTAAATTAATGCTGAAAAAGTAAATCTAGCTACTGCAGGTAGAGCAAAGTACTAGAAGCTAGTAAAACAACAGTGTTGAAAAAATAAGCAGAGCAATAGACTACTGTAGTAGAAACAAACTACGAACACAAAACAAAACACTAACATTGGTGTTTAAGGAGTAAAGTGTCTAAAGCAATATACTAACCAATCTAGATCATATAGGTTACTTCTAACAGGAGTAGTAAATCCTATTGGCAATCCATTTACTAAATATATATTTATTAAGTGAAGCAATACGTTCCTAAAATTCTACCGACTACTTTCGATGAAAGCAATAAGTCCGATTTTAGGGGTAATAGCTAGGAAGCAACCTAACCCTAGACCCCTCCTCAGGCATCTTAGCCTATAGGACTAAGTTGTAAGACTCGTCATTTGGGCTACTTCTAAACGGACGACCATAGGTCCAAAACATAAACTCTTATGAGCAGCCTTATTTATAAGAAATAGGTTGTAAGACCTACTAACCGAAAACTTTCAAATAAATATTGTAAGTTCAACTTCAAAGGTAATATTTAGGTAAAAATAACCTAACCCCTAATTCCTAAAATTCCTTTCCGATCACTTTCAATTAAAGTTGTAAGTCTGACCTTTAGGGATAATAGTTATGAAGCAACCTAACCGTAAACCTCTACCTGGGCATCGTTGTTTATAAGAAGTAGGTTGTAAGAACCAACGACTGGCTACTTTAAATGAAAATAGTAAGTATGACCTTTAGGGGTAATAGCTACGAAGCAACATAACCTCTTTGGGCATTTTAGCCTATATGACTAAGTTATAAGACCTGCCATTTGGGCTACTTCTAAGTGAAGCAGTAAGACTCGTGTATTAGGAAACTTATAAGTGAACGACAGCTCCAAAACATAAATCTCAAATGAGCAACCTTGTTTATAAGAATTAGGTTGAAAGGTCCACCAACCGACCACTTTTAAATGAAAGCCGTAAGTATGACTTTATAGAAAATATTTAAGTGAAAAGGACATAACCTCTAACCCCAAATTTCTATCGGCTACTATAAATGAAAGCCATAAGTTCGACTTTTAGGGGTAATAGTTAGGAAGCAGCATAAACTAAACCTAGAGCTCTACATGGGTACTCATGTTAATAAGAACAATATTGTAAGACCCAACAACTGAATACTTTCAATGAAAGTCGTTAGTCCAACCTTTAGGGGTAATACTTAGGAAGCAGCATAACCTAATACCCCTCTTTGGGCATCTTAACCTATAGAACTAAGTTGTAAGACCCGTCATTTGGGTTACTTCTAAGTGAAGCAGTAAGACTCATATATTAGGAAACTTCTCTATGAATGACCCTAGATCCAAAACTCAAACCTCTAATGGACAGCCTTATTTATAAGAACTAGGTTGTAAGATCCACCAACCTGCCACTTTCAAATGAAAGCTGTAAGCCCGGCCTCTAAGACAAATTTTTAGGTAAAATAATTTAACCCTTAACCCCCCCCCCCCCTGAATAACATCCCAGCCACTTCTAATAGAAGCCTTAAGTCCAACTTGTAAGAAAAATGTTTAGGTAATAACATAATCTTAGACCCCTCACCCTAGCATCCTATTCTATAGGGCTAGGTTGTAAGACTCACCATACGGGCTACTTACCTTATAGGGGTAGGTCATAAGACCCGTCACTAGGAAGCCATAAAGATCTATCCAACCAAAATCAACGGGCTGCCTCTAATAGAGGATGTAAGACCAACTATTAGGGATACTTTCAAATGAAAGTTATAAGCTCCTATCCAAATATAATTACATGAGTAACTCTAAAACAAAGTAGTAAGCCCCAAACTAAACCTAACTAAATTAAAATTCACTTATCTTCAATTCAATTTATTTAGGATCCCTTAGAGGAGGCAACCATGACTACTACTACAATCAATAGTTATTGGTGTTGTTAGTGAAACCACCGTATTCTCAGAACGATAGAACCATGGGATCATGATTGGGCGTACCTTCATCCCCCACAACTAAACTTTAAAACATTTTTACACATTTTCACACTCTTTGTATGAAGCTAAGTGTATTTCATCATTAATCGAGATTTCTCTTATAATGCGTTAGGAGGTATAATTAACTATGAGATATTGCACTCATAAGAAGTAGTACCCAGATCTAAATAAACACTGATACTATTCTCAGGGCAAATTTAGTTAAATATTAAACTCAATCTTCCTTTGAAAAAAATAAAGGGAATCTTAAGTTTATGAAAGCAGGGTTCGTACCTATTTCAAAAGATTTTTTTTAAGAGCAATAAGAGATTCCTATAATATACATTTAGACAAATTTATAATAAGAATAAATTTAATATAATATATCAACTTATAATATTAAAAATTTATATTATTAATTATTATAATACATTATAAGAAATTTATAATACAAATTTAAAAACTTTGCAGCCAAACCAACCTAAATTTGTGGCACAACCATCCAAAATTTGTAGCCCAATCAGCCCAAATTCGTGGCCCGATAAAGCCCAAAATGGTTGTCTTTTAACTCTTTATATAGTGAAAAGTTCACACTTTTTTAGCAAAATATATTTTGTGAGATTACATGTATATATTATAGTGTAATAAATTTCAATATTTAATAAAAGAATTAAAACTTTAAAAGAATTTAATAAAGTAAAATATATTATTTATACTTTATTTAAATGAAAAGAATCTAAAATCGGTCGGTTCTTTCGAACCTGGATCGGTTCACCACTGGTTTAACCCAGTTCAGGCTGCTGCAAAACCAATTTTTAAACTTGACTGTATCATGCAACTGATTGGTTCATGGTTGAACCGGTCAAACCAGCCGATCCGATCTAATTTTTAAAACTTTAGGTCAAATATAACTAAATTCTTGTCAAAGTCTAAAATGAGAGCGTTTTCACATTGTTCTTCATAAAGAACAAATTTAAGCCTACATCAAAGAACCATTTACTTGTCATTTTCAAGATAAAATCATCTAAAAAAAGCTCGACTAGGTATACACTTGGCAATTTATTAAACGAGGTGCTACTAGACCCGTAATTCATAACATCTAAAGTGAAAAAATGTAGGTTGGCACAATTTTAATCTTCAACTTTGGATTCGGCGTATATGTCTGTTTAGGCGCCGCCAAGACTTTGAAACTATAATGCACAGACACGGATATGGCGACATGAATACGACATGGACATGGGATACATTAATTATTGAAAAAATATAGGACACGAACATGGGTTGGACACGATATTATTATTTTTATATTTTAAAAATAGTATACAAAAATTGAATAAATATAATATTAAATATAATTTAAAAATAATAAGTCATTTTATTAGAATTTGTGCTTCACATGATTAAGGTTCACATGATTAATATTAGGATGTTGAGAGTCGGGTGTCAATGCCATGTATTAGGGATCGAGAGAGGAAACGATAATGATGTCGAGAGTTGAGCATTGATGTTATGCAATAAATATCAGGCGTTGATGTTAAGAGGGCATTAATAGTCAATATTAAGATGACGTCGAATAAAACTGAACTGTCAAGTTATGAGTGTACGAATTGCCAGCGTTAAGCATCAATGTCAAGACAATGTCAGACTTTGATGTTGAAATGATTTTGAAATATCAATATTGTAATGATGTTGGATGTCGATGTTTAGATGATTTCAGTCATTATTGTAAAATCAAAGGCATGACTCGCCAAAGAGAAATAAAAATAAAATATTCGATGAATGAGGCATTAAGTGCGGATGATTGATTTTGCATTCTGGAGAAGAAATAAAAAAAATTAATTTTTATATTTTAAATAAATAAAAATTTTAAAAACAAGAAATTATATTTAAAACATCATAAAATATTTAAGACACAAGTTGGACACGCATGTCCAATTTTTATTTAATATTTATTTAATCAGATATGTTTTCGGCGTGTCCGACATGTGTCGGAGTTGAGAAATACGCATGTCGTGTTAGATACATGTCGAACATTGTACACCTCTTTGAAAAGAAGTGTCGACACTTCATAGCTTTGAAATGAAAAGGGAGATATGTCTGGATGGTATGAAGTTCGGTTTTGTTGCTTGAAGCAAGAATAATCTAGTGTTAAATAAATTAAATATCGCTCTAATTTGGCCATTTCATTGCTAGCAGTCTGTGCGAAGCCATTAAGTGAAAAGCATTGCATGCCATGCATGGGCTACTCTCTAACATCTAGGGCTGCAAACGAACCGAGCCGAGCCGAGTATGTGAGTGTTCATGTTTGTGTTCATTTAATATCAGCTTGTTCAAGTTTGGTTCATGTTTGTTCGAGCTTTATTGTTTGTGTTCATGTTTGGTTCATTTAAATTAATGAGTGTTCATGTTCGTTTCATGTTCAGTTCATGTTCGTTTGTTTAATGTTTATCGAGCTTGTTCGCGAACATATTTAACGAATTTTTTCTAACTATCAAGCAAACACGTTCATGAACATATCTATGAACAAACACATTTGTAATAAAAGCAATTGTCAAAGGCAATGATTATTTATATTTATTAATTATATAGTCAAATATTAATTATTTGTATCGAGCTTATTCACAAGTTCAAAATCGAACATGAATCAAGCTTTTATCAAGCTTATTATCGAGCTTAATGTCGAGCTTGTTCACGAACTTCAAATGATGTTGTTCGCGAACATAAATGAGCCGAACACATTAGTGTTCAAGTTTGTTTATTTAAGAATCGAGTATTTAAAATATTGTTCATGTTTGTTTGATTAGTTAATTAAACGATCACAAACGAGTTTTAATCGAACTGAACAACGAGTAGCTTGTCGAACGTTTGGTTCGCTTGCAGCCCTACTAACATCTAAGATTTTTTTATAAAATAATTATGAGATTAAATGAGCTAATTAATAAAAAAATTAATCAACTAAATAACTAATTGCTTATTAATTAAAGATATAAATAGAAAATTTTTAGTGGTAAATAACCTATCTTATATTTGACTATTATGGAAGTCCAACGAGATTAGTGGCCAGAAGCACGTCGGCAAGCAATTTGCTAGTTCTAATATCCAATTACACAATGTGTAGTTCAATCTTAAGATTAGAGACCCAATCAAGTAAAATTTTTTTTATTGATATCTATTGCCGCTCTACATAAAATATTTTGATCAGAACCTTTTCTAGGCAAGGAACTGAATTATGTAAACAAAATATAAATCGACAAGATAAACTTTACACGTTCTACTAGAGAAAGAATAGAAGACATATACAACAATATATACTAAATAATTCTAGCATATACAATATAATCCAAGAACAAGAGCAAGAAAACACATATAACTCTTCAATTAAACCAAATTAGCAGATGATAACCAAGTTTCTATAATGATACTGCTTAACTATCAAACCACCATCAAATAGTTGCTGATCTGATAATCATCAAGCCAATATCAAGTTGTAAAGTCACTATCATACTTCAATTGTCCATTGCAATACTCAGTTGGATCACTATCAAACAACCACTAAACCCCAATAGACCATTTGGGCCCGTATAACTAGTAATGGTATAAGACAAAGAAATAATTAGTTTTTTAATTTTTAAAACAAGTTAAAAAAATAATAAATGGCTCGATGTTTACCACATGTCTATGATTAAAATTCGACAAAATCAAAATTAGTTGCGGTTCACAGGTTGGTATCATTTTGGGACAAGATTTTGGCATTACATGTAAATATAAATATTGTTGGGTTGTATATGCAAATTGGCAAAATTAAATCGCATAAAGATATGCATGTATAAATATGATTGACTTTTATCCACCTAAAAGAAGAAGCTACATTATCCTTCAATTTAGCATTCAAATGTAAAGTTCAGAAATATTCATTATCTTTCACATCATTAAAACTTTCAATAATTTTAAGATTATTTGATTAGCATAGTTTCTAAATAAATGGCTCCAAAAGCATGGCAATATATTTGAGATTTCAAAGTATTGAGATGTAAAATAGCTTGGAATGTGGTTGTTAATGAAATGTTTTGTTTAGTAATATACATAGGCTAATGGAGTTTTAAGATGGCTTATGCATGCGCTCATCCATGTTGTTTTAATCGTGCAATCTTGAGTTAGAAGTTTATGTGAACCAGCAGAAGCAAAAAAAAAAAAAGAAAAAAAAAAAAAGAAAGAGGAATAGTCATTCTGTTTCACTCCAAATTTCTAAGTATAGCCTTCAAAAGTAAAATCAAGGTCATTCATCATCTTCAACATCATTTAAACTAGTGAATACTTGATGTCATGAATTTAAAAATACTTGAACATCCATCACATGCATTAATAATCTCTTGATGAACATCTTTCATGATGGGGGAAAATATTTACAAATTTGAATAGGATAGTCTTATAAATGACTTCAAACTAATTGCATAACTTGCTAATTATATTTATAGCATTTTCAAGGCTTTTACTGGTGAAATACAAGGATAATGACTTTCTGAATGGGATTTTGTGTTTAATCATCCTCACTTTTGACATGCTTGATGAATGCTCAAATATTAATCAAAATAGATAAACGTAATTCATAGGTATCTATATTGTAGATGAAAATGACCATTATGATTTTATTTATGAAGATTAGAAAAGATGGCAGAGTAAAAAAAAGATGGTAGAGTAAAAAAAAAAGAAGAGGAAAACATCTACTCTCTTCATAGGAGGAGAAAAATTCTCTCTCTCTCTCTCTCTCTCTCTCTCTCTCTCTCTCTCTCTCTCTCTCTCTCTCTCTCTCTCTCTCTCTCTCTCTTTGTATATAATATAATACAAACAAAAATGAATATATTATATATATTTATATATCCTACTTTATCAAGAGTTGTTAAATCCACCAGACTATTGCATACTAATATAGGCAAGAGGGGAGGGGGGGGGGGGGGGGGGGTCTAATCAACTTGGTTCCTTCTTGTCCTTGGGCTTCTTGTTGTTCTCGGTTTGGGGCATTGGATGTTCACAGGCTGGACTTTGGCTGCTTGGTATTGGGCTTAGAAATTGGGTTATGCTTGGTGTTAGCTCATTAATGCTTGAGCTAAAGTTTAGCTCATTAATTGGAGGAGTAAATACACTTCATAGCTCATAAAATCAAAAATGTATTCTTCTATATTTAACTCATTATTGTGGAGTGGACTTGTGTCTCTTCCCTTGCCCTTTGTCTTCTCGATTTTTTGCTAGTTGTTGCTGTTTCTGTGAAATCCCCTCTCAATTTCCCCTGGCTGTTATTGTTCTTGTGAAAAGCCTATTAGGGTTTCCCCCCCCCCCCCCCCCCCCCCCCCCCCCCCTTTTCCTAGCCTCCTCGGTTTATGCTGGTTCCGCCCCTTGTATGCTGGATTGGAATGAATTTGGCTGATATTTGGGATGTCTTTTCAGCTGATGTTTGGAATGTCTCTTGGTCTTATATTTCCCTCTTTTTCATTGGTTTGAATAGAGGTGGGTGGCTGTTTGGTTTCCCCCTTTCTTCCTATATATAGGGGTTGATTTGAGTCTTGAAGAGGTTATTATGATGTTATTTTTGGAGTAAAAAAACTTGAGGGTTTTTTCTTTCTTTGGAAAAGCTTGCAAGATTCTTCCAACCCTTCTCCTTCTTCTGGGAAAGCTTGCGAGCTTGTCCTCCTCCTTCGTCTCGGCTTCTAATTTCTTTCTTCTATCTGCAAGTGACCACCCCACCTATATCTTTCGTCTCAAGGAATGCAACTTTAGTTTTGTTTTATGTCAAAAGTTTGTAAGTGTCTAAGTTTGAAAGTCCTCATATCTTATAAAGTGAAGTTATTTTCTATGTTTTAGTCGTATTTTGCTTAGTTTTGAGAATTTGTAGTATCTTATTTTATATAGGAAGGTTTTCTCTTGCTTGCAAAAATTTGGGGACTTTTCCCAAATTTTATCTTACATCAAATTGGTATCAGAGCCTAGGTTTGTGTCTTCCTAGGTCTCTCTTTTCGTGTCTTTTTTTATGTGTTTAGAAAAATGGGAAAAGCCAAAAATATTGAGCCAGTGGTGGAGGAAAATCAGCCAGAAGATCGCGAAGTCCAAATTCCAATGGATAGATGGGTTCCAATGAAAGGAAGTTCGACAGATCCTTTATCGAATGAGCTATACAAGCTCCAAGTGAAGATGCATTTATGTATGGAGCGGTACATGAAAAATAAATAACTTTTACAATAATAATTCAAACGAGAGCGAGACGAGGTATTGAAAAAGTATGCGGATAAAATTCAAGAGCTTGAAGCGCCTACTTCTTCTCCTCAAAAAAAATTAAAAGCTTCCTCATCAGGAGATGGGCTTTTTTAAGTGGGGGAGAATTGATGTAGGCAAGGGGGGTCTAATCAACTTGGGTCCTTCTTGTCCTTGGGCTGCTTGCTGTTCTCGATTTGGGGCCTTGGCTGTTCACGGGCTGAACTTTGGCTGCTTGGTGTTGAGCTTAAAAATTTGGTTCTACTTGGTGTTAGCTCATTAATGATTGAGCTGAAGTTTAGCTCATTAATTGGAGGGGTAAATACACTTCCTAACTCATAAAATAAAAAAGGTATTCTTCTATATTTAGCTCGTTATTGTGGAGTGGACTTGTGTCTCTTCCCTTCCCCTTTGTCTTCTCAATTTTCTATTGGTTGTTGCTGTTCCCGTGACTTCCCCTCTTGATTTTCCCCTAGCTGTTGTTGTTCCAGTGAAAATCCTGTTGGAGTTCCTGTTGCAAATCTGAGTTTATGGATTACTTTTGATAATAATAAACTTTTACGATTTTCTACGACTTCCTTGCCTACTATCTTTTCAAGTCCACAAGATCGAATTCAAGCCAGCTCAAGATTGGGTAGATTTAGGTTGAGTCGTGTCTATAATTTTTCCTTTCTTGAGTTAATTGTAAAAGTGGTTCCTAATGCTAAGTAGCCTTGCACACACACACACACTTGAGGATTTTTTTATTATTTTCTATTTTGAGTACATCGGCTTGGATGATGTCATTATCAGTCAGGACGATCTGACTAAAAACAAAAATTTTAATTAGGGCATCTCATTAAAGCAGTCATCTTTAAACCGATCGGCCTGGACAATACTTATATCGGCCAGGATGATAGGCTCAATTAAGAAAGAATAAGCCACCATGATCAATTTAGGTATTCTTTATTTTATGACATCGCCCTGGATGATCTCAACATCGGCCTGGATGATGCAATATAATTATGCCTAAATTAATCTGGTATTTATGAAAAACAATTAAGGCTGATTGATATGATCACATCAGCCGGGTCGATAGGAGGATCGACCAGAACGATGTCCTGGACGATTGACATCGACCATCATATATTCAGGGCGATGTTCAGGACGATTATACTCGGATTTGAACTAATCGTCCAGGACGATATTATATCTTCATGGACGATGTAACCAATTTTCTTCTGATCGTCCCAACTCGTCCCAACTATTTGAGCTTATTTTATACTGATCGGCCAGGACGATATTCCTATCAGCCTGGATAATAAAGTCGACAAGTTGCATTAATGAGATTATTTTGAGATCTTCTATTTAAGAACTCTTGTTCTTCACTTTGTAAGATCTTTTGATGTTGTCTTGACCTGAGAGAGCCTAGAAGAGAGAGAGAGGATTTTGTGAGGGGGAGCTTGTGAGGGGGATTCACAAGGGTTGCTCCAAGCATTGTTCCACTTCTTCTTCCACCATCATCTCTTATCCTTGGAAGGGTTGGGAGAGGTAAGCTTTAGCAATCGGTCAAGGTTCTCTGCCTGCTTTAGGAGGAAGCAAAAGGAGTTGGGTTCTCTTCCTCGCCGGGGTTGGTAGAAAGGAGGTTTTGTAAGGGCTTCTCCGCCTTGTTGTAGGAGCAAAAGGTGAGTCACATTTGTAGTGCAATATCTGGAGGGTGCCTCCGGAGAGTGGACGTAGGTCGAGTTGAACGAACCACTATAAATCTATGTGTTTTATTTCTACTGCTTTCGTGTTTATTTATTTTTCCACTATGGACCTCTGAAAGAGCACCGCTCGTGGTGCTCGAACGCAAAGGGTATAGCCGCACTATCCTGTAGGACAAAATGATCGCATGACTTTACACTCGACACAAACAGGTCGATGGGAGGGAAGATTAGACTATGCATACGACTAACCATTGAGGATAGATGCTCTCGCTGACACACCCCGATGGATAGTAATATACACGACCTGATCAGAACGGGTTTCCCCCATCCGATACAATAGCTCGAGAGGGGTTATTAGATGTGGGGCCAAGTTTTCAACGGGAGCAAGCCCCCGTGATTAATTACATCCCAAGCTGGAACCCGAGAAGACTCTCGATTAAGGATTATACATTATCCCTTCCTAAAATGGGATTGGCATAAGGGTGTAGACTAAGAAGTCCTACTCAAAAGGAAAGAAATGACTCAAGTGGCTTGATCAACATGCGTGGTTCACACCAACATTCAGAGGCTCTAGGGTACTAAGGACAAACTGGAGAAAATAAAAGATCAAGCATCCAATCACATGCGTGATAAAGGATGGAGGTGGCATCATCTTGTGACGCAGATAAATAGGACTTATAGTTCTTGAAAAGAAGGGAACTTACCTACTATTTTAGGCATACTAAGAGACCAAATGTAATAGCCTCGAATCCTAAATCTAGATTGGGCTTAGTATTCTATGAACAACACTAAGACCCGTATCCTAACTAATGCAATGCAAAATCTGGACTTACCCCGGCCTCGATTGGGGAGCCAGCTAACCACTTAATCGCTTTAAAGTCATGCTGTCAAGTCAATTATGAGAGATGGGTGGGTGGTACAGTTTTTTTTTGAAATAAAATCGACATCTAGAGAGTTTCCTAATTGGTCTTGGACTTATGTTGGGTGAATGCCCTTAAGTAATATAATTAAAATTTTATTTTAATTAGTTTCTAATGCAATACATACTAGTTGAAGATCTCAAGTTATGAATGCTTTAAAATTTAAAAAAATAGGCTTATAGAAAATAATTTTTAGAAAAGAATGTGCCTCCCTAGGTCCGGCACTTCATCATCATAAACTATATTATCCGGACTCTACCCGCAGGCAGGAAGGTGTCTTATAAGAAAGAGAGAGAAATGCATTAATATACATGCGACCCCAGATAATTTCGGCAGTTCCCTAGGTTCGTTAAATGTCTAAATTATTTAAACCTTAAATATTAAATTTTGGTTATAAGTAAAAACAATTTATAGTCCTTAAAGAGCCTAACGAGTATCCAGGTGAAAACAAAATCGACATGCAAGGAAGAAACCTAAAAAAAATAGATAATTTATACTGCGCAAATCAGGTAAGCACATTAATATAAATCAACGAATCAACTAAATATCCATAGGCAAACTGCCCTTATTACAACCCAGGGTATGCAGAAAATAAAGTGGCCGATCACCACTGCCAACAACCCGGATTTCTAAGCCTATGACAGACGCAAATGACTTTGAGTGGGATATTGGGTCTTCAATCTTCAGTCTTCTTTGAATCTCTTTGGATCTTCCTTCCTTGGACTCCTTGGATCTCTCCTCCTTGGACTCCTTGGATCCTTCGTGGCTTGAATATCCAAACGAAGAGACAATTCTCCCTTTTAATGAGTATTGACTTTTCTCTTTGGATATCTAAAGTCATCCAACTCGATCTTTCAAATGGAAGAAGGATCTCCCCTATGAGGATATCTTTTTCTTTTAGAATCCGAGTTGGATAAGAATATCCACACTCAAGGACACTCTCATAACTCTTAATAATTATTATAAATTTTTACATAAATGGAAATCAGTAAATTCTAAAGTCCCTGTAAGGTTATCCTAATAAAAATCATCCCAAGCAGTTGATATAGAAGTAAAAGAACTCATCACAACCACATTCTTAGGCATGCTCTTAATTATGAGGGCTAAGCAGTCCACATATAACAGTTATAATTATTTTATTTAGCCCTCATTTATTTAGGAGGGCTGAGCAAGCATCTGCATAAAACATTATTAGAAATCATGACAGTGCCCCCCTTTTTAGTATTGCATGAGCTTGACCACCTGTAAGAAGAACAATATAGATATATGTATCATTCATAACCTAGGGGTAAATCTAACTCCCATCACATTATTCCATAGAGTGCATGAAAAGTAAGCAAACACATCAACAATTCATCACAGCATGCAATAAAAACTACGAAAATCCTATCACACAGTAGAAAAGGAAACACCGGCCTACCTTAGATCTAGAAGTGGTGCCATAGCAAATAATTCTATGTGTGTGTAAGGCTTCTATTGTTGGGATAGATCCTAAGTTGGATGATTAGTTAGAGTTGCCTAAAGTTTAAGTTTGTTGAAGGTTAAAAAAGAAATTTTTTTGTTAAAGTTTAGAAATTAATGAATTAGGGTAAATTTTAATTAATTTAGTTTGTTGATGAATTTTTAATACTTAGGGTAGTGGTATTTGAAGTTCAAATTGTATTAGTTAGTTTTGGAAAGTCCCGGGTCCTCCTAGGTACTAGCTAAGGGGGTCCAAAAGGTCGCTATGAAAAACATGCTAGGTTTGGGTCTCCTAATATTTTATGAAAATACTAGACCTTAAGATGAGTAGTTAGACAGGTAGTTTACTGGATTTGGAGATTCCTACAAAAAGTTATGAAATTTTCAAGTTTTGGGCCCAAGAATATAGGTTGGGGTTGACCAAAAATTTGACTATAAGATCTAGGCCAGTTTATAGAATTTTAATATTTTTGATAAATACTAGACCCTAATTGGAGTTGAATGTAGTGAGTTTTTCTAATTTGAAATTTTCTACAATTAGTTATGAATTTCTAAAGATTGTGTATTTAAGGGAATTATTTAATTAAGGACTGATTTTATGATTTTGCTCCAAACCAGCTCCAAACTGATTGGAATCATCCCCAAAGGTTAGGAATGACCTAAGAAGGTGTTCTCAAATGTTTGGAGAAAATTTGGAATTTTTAATAATTTATTAGAGGTAAAAAGATAATTTTTAATTAAGGCTAAGTTAAGGGTCAGGCTAAGGTCAACCTAAGGTCAACCTAAGGTGCCATATTTATCTAAGGTTAATGATCAGATTTTAAACAATTTGAGCTATTGTGGGCATTTTTCTAAGTTGAAATGAATTTATTGAAATTTTTAGAAGGCTACCGGGCCTTATTTAACAGGTAAATTAGGGTTAGTTAATTAAGGGGTCTAAAAGCTCCTAAAAACTCCTAGAAAAATCTGAGAGGTTTATGATGTCACTAAGTTTAAATTTTGAAGCTTTCATATCAATCAGTGATCTATCCTAGACCCTAAAAAATTTCTAAGTTCGCTAGACGGGTCATTAATTTTTATCCTTATGGTGTCATTACGTTGAGTAGGTTTAAATCAAGTTTTGGACTAACATTTGGGGTAACAATGCATGGTAATACACAAAATTAGTAAACACACAATGTCCTTAGATCTAGCAGAGCCTAAGCTAAGTATTCGTGCATCCTACACATGCAAAGTATAATAAAAAGAAAAGTAAATGCGCCTAATGAAGTGATTAGTGAATGATTGGGATTCAACCATTCACTAATCCACTCCCCCATGATTGCTCTTCATATGAATAACCTATGTTTAAAATTTCATAAACAGTGGATCTCCCAAAATTAGGATTTAACATATATAGGTAACTTTGAAAATACTTAAAATAACTATAAATATATAGTTTTTGAAAAATAATGTAATTAAAAATAGATCAATTCATAGTAAATACATAATATAAGAGAGATTCACTGGTCATCCAAGGAGGTTAAAAAGGGGGTTAAAAATAATTTTATAATTTTAAAATCATCAAGATATTAATTTTTTAAATATTATTTAAATAGTCACGTAATTAAATAATACAAAAATAGGATAGAAAAATAATATTTTGTTTTTGACAATATTTTTAAATGAATTTTTTTTTTAATTATTTTGAAAAATAGAAGGTATTGTACGAGAAAATCTGATTTAAAATGAAATAGTTAAAAAATTTTAAAGTTTAAAGTATATAAAAAAAGATTTTAAAATAATTATATATATATAAATATAAAATTAAGTATTAAAGTTTTTGGAATATAAAATAATTTAATAAAAATAATTTTCATAAGTTTTGAAAAATAAATGAATTTTGAATTAATTAATTTTTAATTAAATAATATATATAATAATTGATTGAGAAACATATTTTAAAATAAGATCATAATTATTTAATTTAAAAAAGAAATTAAATGATAAATCATTATCTTCTGAGTTTTATAATGATTTAGCAAAAATAATTTTTACAGATATGGAAATTTTAAATAAATTAATTATAGGTATTTTAAATCTATTAATCATCAATTAGATATTTTAGGTAATTAATAATTTAAAGAAAGTATTTTAAAGTAGGAAACATTTAAAATAAATAAATAAATAAATAATAATATTAATAATAATACACTAATATTTAGCATAATTAGGGGAAATTATTTTTATAAGTTTGGAAAGTAATTAAATTTTATATAAATTAATTATTAATTAAATAATTTAAGTAATTAATAATTAAGGAAAGTATTTTAAATAGGAAATATTTGAAAAAAAATAAAAAATAAATAAATAATAAAAAATAAAAAATCTATGATTTTAAAATTAATTGATTAAAATAAATTTTTATGAATTTGGAAAGTATTTAAATTTTAAATTAATTATTAATTAGGAAATTTAAGTAATTAACTATTTGAAATAATTCAAAAATAGAAAGTATTTATAAATCTAAAATTAAATAATTAAAATAAATTATTTTATCTCTTAAAATAATTTTATCAATTTAAAAATTATTTAAATTAATTATTAATTAATAATTTAAATATTTAATTACTTACCTAATTAAGAATTACTTAAATAATTATAATATTAAACATAATTAATAACTTAACATAAAAAAGCATTTATTATTATTATTTTAAAAGAAATTAATAAATATGAATATTAAATGAATATTTAAAGGTTGAATAGTAGAAATTATTTAAATAACATATAATATACCATAAATAAAATTAATTTTAAATTAATATTTTTAAATAATTTGTTAAAACATACTAATGAAAAAAATTATTTATTATAATATTAATTCAAATATTGATTAAATACTTAAACTAGGTTTAATTAAATAATTTAAAATTTATATGATATTTAAAAGTAAATTTAATTTTAAAATAAAGAGGGTAAAATCATGAAGAAAATGATACATAATATTAATGTTTTTTTTAGATTTTAAAATAATTTTAAATTCATTTTTAATCTTTTTTTTTAACAAAGAAAAAAAAAGAAAAAAAAATTCATTCTCTCGATCGAGACATCCAAATTTAATGAAAATTTAAACATAAATTAGCATCATGAATAGAAAGCATGGGGTGATATTTAAAAGCTCTAAAAAGCACTTATTAAAAAGCAATATAGATCTAAGTGTAGTGACCTAGATCTAAAGTTTTGAGGAATCTCACCGTTAGATCTTCAAGTTCTTTATACGGTTGAGCTTGTAGATTGTCCTCGTATATTTCTCTAGTTGAAATTACAATCAAACAATCTCTGAATCAACCGGATCGAGGCCTTGGACGGATCTAGCCTTGATCTCATCGGAGGATCATCGTCGGTGAGATTTTACCGGTGGATTTAAGTGGAAGAAGGTGGGGAAGTTAGAAGAGCTCTCACCCCAAGAAGTTAGGGTTAAGAGTGGCTAAGAAGAGAATAAAAAATACCCCCCCCCCCCCCCCCCCCCCCCCCCCCCCCCCCCCCTCATGAAACCCTAAAAGAATATTTAAATGATCAAGGCCTTAGATCCACGGCTAGGATTCATCCCAAGGCTAATTAGGAGGGAATTAAAGTGATTTAGCCGTCGATTTGATTGTTTGATTTAGAAACAGATTTTAAGCTCATGAGAAGGAAGAAAAAAAAAATTAAATTAAGCTTATTAAATTAAAATCAAGCTTAAATTAGATTCAATTTGGGTCAACTTGGGTCAAATCTGACCAGGTTAACTCTTTGACCTGGTTCTAAAAAAAAATAGGTCAACATCCGCACTTTGATTTCTGTGGTGTTTTTTGTTTATGATTGTGCTTTGGTTTAAAGAAATTTTAAATTTTCAATTCACCCCCCCTCTTGGTTAGCCTTGGGTCGGTTCATAGGGCTTAACATCCCTAACAAACTTTCAGTTCCACCCCCCCTCCCTTTTCCTAGCCTCCTCGGTTTGTGCTGGTTCCACCCCTTGTATGTTGAATTGGAATGAATTTGGTTGATATTTGGGATGTCTTTTCAGTTGCTGTTTGGAATGTCTCATGGCCATCTATTTCCCTCTTTTTCATTTGTTTGAATAGAGGTGGGTGGCTATTTGGTTTCCCCATTTCTTCTTATATATAGGGGCTGATTTGAGGCTTGAAGAGGTTGTTATGATGTTATTTTTGGAGTAAAAAAACCTGAGGGTTTTTATTTCTTTGGAAAAGCTTGCGAGCTTGTTCCAACTCTTCTCCTTCTTCTAGGAAAGCTTGCGAGCTTGTCCTCCTCCTTCGTCTTGGCTTCTAATCTCTTTCTTCTATTTGCAAGTGACCACCCCACCTGTATCTTTCGTCTCAAGGAATGCAAGTTTAGTTTTTTTTAATGTCAAAAGTTTGTAAGTGTCAATTGTAAGTGTCTAAGTTTGTAAGTCCTCATATGTTATAAAGTGAAGTTATTTTCGATGTTTTTTTCGTATTTTGCCTAGTTTTGAGAATTTGGAGTATCTTCTTTTATCTTGGAAGGTTTTCTCTTGCTTGCAAAAATTTGGGGGTTTTTCTCAAAATTTTGCTTGCATCACATACCAATAAATTAAATCAATAAAATGAACATGAAGACTGGCAGAAATAGATGCACGTGCATTCAACCGGGGGTTGTGGTAATAAGATCATTACCTTCTCATAAAAACAACGAAATGACTAAGAGACAGTTGTACAAGTACTACAGAAATAAAAAAACAAAGAAAAATTATAAGGGATTTATGTTTAAAATTTAAAGGCCTAAGTGGTGGCTACTTAATAAATCTCACATCAAATTCAATTCATTTTAACTTGAATGAAACTTTGAAATGAACATGATTAGCAAAACATTATCATTAGAGAATTAAATGTGTTGGGAAGAGCACACAATTAATAAATCATAATAAAAATAAACCTAATAAAAGTAACTAACCCAAACTCAGAATAAGATATATAACCATTAAGAACTACATAGTAATAATGAATTTATGGTCATCGACGCATCCTAGATACCTAATGATTCCACATACCATGCCATCGAAAGGTCATGCAATTGGTTAAACTGATAAGTTTTTCTAACCTAATGAAATTAAAAAAAAAAAGAATATTTAAATATATAAGAGTATTTTTGGCACGTAGAAAAATTGTTATTAATATAAATAGCCAGCATAATCTAGGGTTAAGACTAATTTTATATACTTGGCGGCTAATATCTATATGTTAGGGAGATCCCGAAGAATTGTAGAAGCTCATCTACAAAAAAAATCTTTGAAAAATTTTATAGATGTGGATGTCTCTCAATTTAATCTTCATTCATTTAATCATAAAATCTTCATTGTTATATATTTAATGATAAAAACACTTGTCAAATTAAATTATATCTAACTCTTGGTCAAATTCTATGTATGCTTGACTTGAGTTAGTTAGAAACCCCATCAAAGGTAGAGGAGCCACCAATGATTAAAGACTAGAGTTAACTAGAGTTGGGTCAATGGCTCAGTTCATGTGTGTTTCATGGCATCTTCTAGAGTCTAAAATGGAACTTGACTAGACGTTGGATGCCATCTAAAGACATTAAAGGAGGTAACCAAGGGCGATGAATATTGAATCATGGCAATAAATCATGTACTCAAGAGTTGTAGGAGGAAGAAAACAAAACATGGATGACTAGTAGACTGTAAATGTAGATTTATTAGGATTTTATTTGTAAATAAAAAAGTTGTCATGCAATATCTTTGCTGTTGACATCATTTTTGTTAACTTCTTCGTTTATTTTGATTTTCCCTCGAGCATGTTCAATTGAGTTGAGCGAGCCTTGTTGAGCTCGATTCGATCCAAATCGACATCGAATTTGAGTTTGATTTTTATTGAATTAATTTGATCGAGTCGAGCCTGAGTTAACCCAAGTTTGGTCAAATTAGGTCCAATTAGAGTCTGACTTTAGCCAAATGGGTTCAATTTAATTTCAATTAAAAATTAATCAACTTTCTAGGCATTTTGAATCTGTTCATAAATCAGGAAATACATTTGATGTCTCTGATTTTTCCCGAAGCCTGATTCTGCCATGTTTCAGCGGCCTAGTCGCATGAATTGTTTATTTTTGGAGACGATTCAGACGCCTTTAGGTAGATCGGAAATGTTCCCAGCCCCCATCCTAGCTATCCTTCATGCGAAATTGAGCTGAAGCTCTCGGGACTCGAGGAAAGAAAAGACCGTGCCCTTGTTGATTCCCCCCACTCTCTCTCTCTCTCTCTCTCTCTCTCTTTCCCTTAGGGCCTCTCTCATTCTTCCTCTGTGGTTCGCATCCCCTAAGGGGCGAAAACCCTTCTTCTTCTCAATCTTCTTGCCCTAGGAGCCCCAAATCCCTTTCTACACCTATTCTTGTTCGGTGATCCAAGGAGAAGGTCGAAGCCCCTCTCGACGCTGAGCCTTTCATTCACCTCTCCTGATCGCGAAAAAGTTTGATGCCTCTTCTCCTTCGCATCCAGGAAACTCCATTCTCCCCATTTCCCCTCTTACCTGAGCAGACCAAACTCAAACCAGCCTCCTACATCGCCCCTACCCCCGTCTCGACGATCTCGGCCAAGGCTAAACCCCCTCCGGCGACTTTGTTCCCGTCTCTCCTGGGTTCGGACAGGACCCGACGCTGAATCCCTCTCCTCTTCGACCTACCCTGCTGTTCACACACCCGAGAGGTGGAAGCCTTCTCCCTTTCGCTTCTCTTACCTGATCGAGCCCAGGAAGAAGCCAGGCTACCTCCACTTCGCCTCCCTTGACGAGTGACCTGTCAGCTTCTTGCTCTAGTCGTGGGCATATCTAATGTTTAGGTAACTTCTTCCTATGCTCTCTCTCTCTCTCTCTTTCTCCACCCCACTTCTCCTTCTAAAGCATCATCTCAACCCTATCTTCTTCTTTGATGAATATATCATTGGATGAAATTTAGAAGAATGAAAAATATGTAGTTTCCTTTGCAAATGGATTGCTATGTAAATGAGATCAACCTCTTTGATGGAATTTCTTGATATGAATGGCTATATGGTTAATGGTTTATTCTCTAGATTAGTGTAGATCTCTTACGCCATCCTTCGTTGTAGTCTATTTTGAAGAAATGGTTTCCTGGATTCCTATATATAATGCTTAGTTCATGCTTATGTGATGAGATGTTGTTAACGGTGGCTCTTAGATTTTTGTTGGTTTGATAAATTTCCTTTTGGCAAATCCTCCGGTTTGGTATTTGGTTTTGTGGATAAACATGGAAATTTAGTTCCCATTAAAAAAAAGGACTCTTCTTTTGTGAAATTTGGATATCCAAAGGGACCTTATCTAAGATAGTAAAAATCTTGTTTGTTGAGTAAATATGCGATTGCATTTCATGTTTTGATATCATAAGTATTGTTTAAAAAAAAAAAGGAAAGAACACTTGGCATGTTTTGTATTTCAAATTCATAGATATGCGTGGATTTAATATAGGGATGTTAGGTTTATGCTTATAGAGAGTAAATGTTTGAAAGGAAGGCAAATTCTCCTCTCAAGGATATGTTGGTTGATCTTTTCTCTAAGGTGATACATTACAAAGTTAATCATTCGTCAAAGTCATATCCATAAATTTGCTGTTTGTGAGATACCATGGGGTCTTCTGCATTAGAATACCAAAGATTTTTTCTCTAAGCTTGTGTGCGAGCTTTTTTCTGTATCGTTCATATTTCCCTCATAAAACTTTGATTGAGCATGAAGGAACTTTACATAGTTTGTATCTTGTCTTATCATTGTAGAGCGGACCTAGTATAAAAAAGGGGGTGAAGAAATGTTTGATGAGCATGCTCGATATTGCAAGATATAGATGCCATGTCACATCACTTTATTCACTTCAAGTTTTCTTAGCTACGAGCGTGCCTTTATCTATTGCATAGACGGGTATACATTGTTTAAAAAAAAGGGTAAGATATGGATTCATTTTAAGTTCATTACACTCTTATCGTCGGAAGAAAGATCACATGCTTTGATAGTGGTAGATCAAGCTTGGTATGAAGTTTAAATCTCTTATGAATGGTGTTTTAGTCTATCCTACATACACATACATTGAGCATGAATGAGTAAAGCATGATTGATTGTACTTAGTGTCATGAGCTAATTTGAAGAAATGTTGTTAATATCAATTGAAGCACTTTAGTAGAAGTTGTATGTTTGATATTAAAGAAAGCTTACGGATTTGGGTTAAAGGTACTCTTGGAGTATTCGATAACCTATGGTGTGAAAATTAGAAGCTTGTTGGAAAGCAATTATACATCCCACGCCTTTAATCAATGTTGTGTCGTGGCATGTTATCTTCTCTTGAGTTTTGGGGGCAAAATAATGACATAAGAATTTCTTTCTCTTTTCCAAATACATTTGGTACAACTGTTGATCTTGAAAAGTCTCATGCTTTGGAATTTTACTCATGTTCACTCATACATGGTATAAAAGAAGGTTGGGTAATTACATAGCGGTTCCTTTTGAATTTTGGAGATGTTGCATGTTTTATGTTGAAAAGTTCTATGAGTTTGTTGAAGAATGTCTCTCTAACATAAATGGATATGTGGTTGTTACTTTATTTCATGATTATTTTTGTTTTCTGCACTTCATTATTCTGTGTGGAATCCGGTCACAAAGATGTGTTCGGTTGCCAATAAAAACATTACGCGTGTTGTGCTTACGTGGAAAGTTAAGACCCGACCCGTTTACTGCAGACTTCAAGACACCCGCTAGCCCATCGAATTTAACTGTAAAAAGATGAAAAAGGTGGAAAATTTTTACATTTTCACGTTTCGGCCATTCGGTCCAGTTCTCCCGAGGTTTCTGTTTCTGCAAAAATTTCTTCTCAAAAACATCCAGCAATCTCTTCTGCTCAAATGGAGGAGGGAAAGGATTCATCAGCAAAGAAAAAGGTACATTAATTCTTACATTGACATAAACTGTACTCCGTATTTCTTGGTATTTAATGCATATTTTTCGAAGAAACAAAAAATAAATAAATAAAATCATTCCGAGAACGAGAACAATAAAAGATTATATTTATCTCACATTTTACGTTCTTTCTACGTATATTCTTTATATATTATGTGTATATTCTGCGTATATTTTGCTTATTTTTCATGTATATGTTGAAGACTCAAACCCTAACATTTTATAATAAATCCTTTGGATCTTAAATCATAAAAATAAACTTCCAATAAAGAAAAACAATTAGCATAAATAATTATTGATTTCTATTGTTATTTTTTGTACTCTTTGAGTACCATATGCATATACTATGCGTATGGTTTGCGTATATTATGCATATACTATTCGTATGATTTGCGTATATATTACGTTTTATATGCTTAATTAATTTTATTTTATTAATTTATGCAGATTTATGTCCGTCCTATATTGTATCGCTTCTATGTTTCCACGTTTAGAACATTTTGTGATACGTTCTCCTAGATAATTCCTCCAGAAATTGAAGAACCTTAATATCTATCAATTTCTTAAATTTCCTGGATTCGAGCAGAACACCCCATTGATTTACCAACTCATGACAATGTGGAATATTCAAAAGCAAAGTTTTATTATAGAGAGTCATATTTTACCAACTGGTTTTCCTAACAAAGGTGAGGTGATTACATGGCTTATCTTGCCCACTTCAACCATCACTTCCAAGGATATAAAGGCTGAAATGTTTGAGTTGACTAGAGAAAGCGCCCCAGAGACAATGTTGAAAACTTTTATTATGTATTTATGTTCAAATTTATTTTTTCAACAAATCAACTTCAAAGTTCCAAGGTTGTTAAAAATAATATCAAATAATTTTGATGATTTTTTATCAATCAACTGGGCATGGTCGATTTGGGAATGCATGGTAGAAGAATTTAATAATGTTTCTATGAAGATATCAAACAACAAGCCAGCAGGGTACATGAATGGTTTTGTGCCTCTGCTAATTGTGAGTGCTAAAATAATTCTAATTTAACATTTAATTTGATTGATTGATTTGCTAAAATTTACTTTTATTTTATACAGGTTTGGTTCCTAGAGCACACTTTCATTCATTACCCGAAGTACCCTGAGAGAAGGCCCCATTTCCTTTGATGGGCTGATGACATAGTATATAATACTGAGAAGACAGCTAAATTATTTATTAATTTAAAGAGAATAGGTATATATTGTGAAAATATTGTTTACATATTGCGTATGGAGTGCATACGGGGTGCGTATGTTTCGTGTATGCATTACGTATGTTTCGTGTATATATTGCATACATAATGCGTATAGATACGCAATAATGAAATAATTTGATGATAAATTTGCTTACAAATTAATTTTTCATAGATTTTCGTTGACCTCCGAGTTACCCCTGAAGAAGCTAACTTCTGGGAATCAAGAAATATCCATCAAGACCTCATTCTCCCATTCGTTTCAACACACATGAACATGATCTCCCCCCCAATCTCCCCAACAACTCGAACCCAAATCTCCCCAGCAACCCCAATCAACTCTTATGGAAGAGAAAATAATGAAAATTTTCCAGGATACCTGCAAAAATCTCTTCCAAGAACTTGAAGCTAGGCTGAGCAAGAATTTTGAGCAAATTGTGAAAAGAGTTGATCTTATTGATAACAGACTCCAAAATTATATTATTTAAGGAAATCTTAACGCTGATCTGCAAGCTGCTCTCTCCTCATCATCATTCATTCCCCATACAATGAAGAATATTCGAATATCATCTGAACACACAAAGACCGACGCCCCAAAGAAAATCAATGAGGTTGAGATGACCAAGGCTGCTGACCAAGAGATGACCCAGGCTGCTGAAAGGGTTTACAAAAAGTAGAAATTAGACAAAAAATCAATTTCAAAGAAAAATAAGAAGCGGAAAAGGATACACCACCCCCAAGAAGAACCTGCCCAAGAAGAGCCATCACAGAAAGTTCCATCCCCCAAAGCACCTCCCCCAGTAAAACCTGCCAAAAAACCTCCTCCAGTAGAAGAACCAAATCAAATTGTTGAATCCTTAAAAGAACCTCCCCCAGTAGAACCATCCCAAAAAGAACATCCCCAAAAAGAACTAACCCAAATTGTTCCTTCTCAAGTAGAAACAGCCCTAATTGTTCCATCATCATCCCCAAATGAACCTCCTAAAAAAGAACATGCCCAAAAAGTTCTACAAATAAAAGAAGTAATCAATGTTGATAATGTTATAGTAAAGGGTTTCCCTGCTAGTCCTACAGTGAACTTCAAACGCTTGGAGATGTTGAGTCCAGAGAAAGAACTTTTTATCAGGGAAAACATAAAGAAATATCTTGACAAGTATTTTATTTGCATATTGTGTGTGTATGGATTGCGTAATTTATGCGTACAGATTGCGTAAGAAATGTGTTTTATATGCATACCTAATGCGTATTTTTTTTAATGCTTTCAGTAGCATGCCAATATTTGAAGCTGGGAACGTTATAATTTTAAGACGTAGGATGGACGAAATATTATTCGACGGATACCTTGACAATGATCATGTTGATTCCTTTGCCATTTTATTAACTGAAAAGGCTAAAATTTCACCAGAAAAGTATAATAAATATCTATACATCTCACCAATGTATTGGGTTAGTATACTAGTTTATTTTATATATAATTATATATTTCGACTATTTTATTCTTATATCTAATTCTTGCAGCATTACAAGTTGAAGGATGAAAGTTTAAAATTGTTCATCGAACACGTAAACTACAGTTATGTTCATTCATGCAACATTATAATTAATCCAATTATTGACGGTTCGTACTGAACCCTTCTGGTTGGTTACTAAAATCAGAAAAAGTGAGAATTTTACGATTCTGTACCCAACCCTATGCATAGAAGTGTTGCTATAAAGATTGTGAGTTTGATTGTAAGCTTATATTGCTAAAAATTTTTGAAATTATTTTTTAGTGAACTAAATTCTATTCCGTATATTATTCAGATTGCAAGCTTATATAGGGATTGCAAAAAAACTTTTGATGATAATATCACCAAATGGAGTTTAAAGACAATCAAGAAGGCGCCAACTCAGTCCAACAATACAGATTGCGGAATGTTTGTTTGCAAATACATGGAAAATATTATTCGACAAAAAAATTCCAAGTGGAGAGAGTAAAAATTGACAGGAAAAAATGCCAATGTATAGGGCAGAATTCGCATACGGATTATTTTGTGCTTCGTTGAAATGAACTTTTTATATTTTATTTTTATGTAAATAATTGATATATGTAAATTATATGTGCATAAAATGGAGTGTTTAGGGTCGATGATCCTTTATTCCTTGTGATTAGAATGATTTCATAATGTTTTACAAAGTACGCATTCTATACGCTTGTAATAAGCAGTCTATACGCTTGGAATACGCATTTCATACGGAAATAATAATTCTTTAAAAAGGTTGTTTGGAACCGTACGCACCGAATACGCCAAAGAACCTTCAATCCTTGGGATTAAGAGAAATTTTCCATGGGTTTGCAAAGTACGCAACCTATACTCCGTATATACGCATACCGTACGCACCCAATACACCAACCATACGCAAATCACAGTAATTATTTTCTACAGAAAAAATTTATTTAATTCAAATTTAATTGATTCGATGCATTCCTTCAGTATGAATCATGCAAAAACTCATTTTACCATCGTTATAAAATAATTATAAAAGATTTCTCAATGAGAAATATTATTTGTGTACACCCTTGTGCTACACAAGTGATGATTCTAGAGTGTGGGTGTTATGCTTCACTAGTTTAGCATTCATTGGAGTACATGAAGAATCAAAGTCATTTGAAATGCTTCGTCTCGTGAATAAAAGAGTTAGGAAGCGTTGAATATTGGGTTTCTCATTATTGAACCTTCAATCCTTGGGATTAAGAGGGACTTTCCATGGGTTTGCAAAGTACGCACCCTATATGCCGTATATACCCATATTGTACGCACCCAATACGCCAACCATACGCAAATCACAGTAATTATTTTCCACTTAAAGAAATTTATTTAATTTGAATTTAATTGATTCGATGCATTCCTTCAGTATGAATCATGCAAAAACTCATTTTACCATCGTTATAAAATGATTATAAAAGATTTCTCAATGAGACATATTACTTGTGTACACCCTTGTGCTACACAAGTGATGGTTCTAGAGTATAGATGTTATGCTTCACTGGTTTAGCATTTATTGGAGTACATGGAGAATCAAAGTTGTTTGGAATGCTTCGTCTCGTGAATAAAAGAGCCAGGAAGCATTGAATATTGGGTTTCTCACCATTGAACCTTCAATCCTTGGGATTAAGGACTTTTCATGGGTTTGCAAAGTACGCAACCTATACGCCGTATATACGCATATTGTACGCACCCAATATGCCAACCATACGCAAATCATAATAATTATTTTCTACTTAAAGAAATTTATTTAATTTGAATTTAATTGATTCGATGCATTCCTTCGGTATGAATCATGCAAAAACTCATTTTACCATCATTATAAAATGATTATAAAAGATTTCTCAATGAGACATATTATTTGTGTACACCCTTGTGCTACACAAGTGATGGTTCTAGAGTGTGGGTGTTATGCTTCACTGGTTTTGCATTCATTGGAGTACATGGAGAATCAAAGTTGTTTGGAATGCTTCGTCTCGTGAATAAAAGAGTTAGGAAGCGTTGAATATTGGATTTCTCACCATTGAACCTTCAATCCTTGGGATTAAGAGGGACTTTCCATGGGTTTGCAAAGTACGCACCCTATACGTTGTATATACATATAACGTACGCACCCAATATGCCATCCATACGCAAATCATAGTAATTATTTTCTACTTAAAGAAATTTATTTAATTCAAATTTAATTGATTCGATGCATTTCTTCGGTATGAATCATGCAAAAACTCATTTTACCATCGTTATAAAATGATTATAAAAGATTTCTCAATGAGACATATTATTTGTGTACATCCTTGTATTACACAAGTGATGGTTCTAGAGTGTGGGTGTTATGCTTCACTGGTTTAGCATTCATTAGAGTATATGGAGAATCAAAATTGTTTGGAATGCTTCATCTCGTGAATAAAAGAGTCAGGAAGCATTGAATATTGGGTTTCTCACCATTGAACCTTCAATCTTTGGGATAAAGAGGGACTTTCCATGGGTTTGCAAAGTACGAACCCTATATGCTGTATAAACACATACCGTACGCACCCAATACGCCATCCATATGCAAATCACAGTAATTATTTTCTACTTAAAGAAATTTATTTAATTCAAATTTAATTGATTCGATGCATTCCTTCGGTATGAATCATGTAAAAACTCATTTTACCATCGTTATAAAATGATTATAAAAGATTTCTCAATGAGACATATTATTTGTGTACACCCTTGTGCTACACAAGTGATGGTTATAGAGTGTGGGTGTTATGTTTCACTGGTTTAGCATTCATTGGAGTATATGGGAAATCAAAGTTGTTTGGAATGCTTCGTCTCATGAATAAAAGAGTCAGGAAGTGTTGTATATTGGGTTTCTCACCATTGAACCTTTAATCCTTGGGATTAATAGGGACTTTCCATGGGTTTGTAAAGTACGCACCTTATACACCGTATATACGCATACCATACGCACCCAATACGCCATCCATACGCAAATCACAATAATTGTTTTCTACTAAAAAAATTAATTTAATTCAAATTTAATTGATTCGATGCATTCCTTTGGTATGAATCATGCAAAAACTCATTTTACTATCGTTATAAAATGATTATAAAAGATTTCTCAATGAGACATATTATTTGTGTACACCCTTGTGCTACACAAGTGATGGTTCTAGAGTGTGGGTGTTATGCTTCACTGGTTTAGCATTCATTGGAGTACATGGAGAATCAAAGTTGTTTGGAAAACTTCGTCTCGTGAATAAAAGAGTGAGGAAGCGTTGAATATTGGGTTTCTCACCATTGAACCTTCAATTCTTAGGATTAAGAGGGACTTTCCATGGGTTTGCAAAGTACGCACCCTATACGTCGTATATACGCATACCGTACGCACCCAATACGCCATCCATACGCAAATAACAGTAATTGTTTTCTACTTAAAGAAATTTATTTAATTCGAATTTAATTAATTCGATGCATTTCTTCGGTAAAATGATTGTAAAAAATTTATTAGATGAAAGTAAAAAATTTCTCAAGAAAACATTGTTTATTCTTCAAATACGCATAAAACACGCATCAAATGCGCATATAATACACAATAAGTAAGCTTTAAATACGCAAGAACTACTTGAAAAAGCTAAATAGAAATCTAGTCAAACTAATAATAGTGAGCATTAAATTCATTCAAAATAATAATGAATGCCATCAATGCCAATTCAACCTAACTCAGGAAAATACTTTGCATTTTCAGAAACATAATAAATACGCTCTGTATACGCTTTGTATGCGCATCAAGTACGCATTGTATACACAGGCCATATGCAAATCAATACAAATATTTTTATTACATATAATTTTCTGATTTAATGATATCCATCATCAACTTGAGGTACATTGCTGATGGCTTCTTTGAACGTACACCTTTTATGTGTTCCTGAGTGAAGCATTTGTGTATGCTTGTGATATTAGAATGCTTTGATCGCTTTACTGATGGCTTGGGTATGCATTTTATTCCCCGGCTATGAAATCGTCGGTCATGCACTCGGGCATGCTTGTGAACTGCTGTACTAATGCCTGACTAGACGGGCATGCTTGTGATATGAAGTCCTCCGTTAACCATTCGGGCATGCTTGTGAAATTGTACTGCTTAGCTGGAGATGGATGACTGGACTATACAGAATTTATGAAGTTCTCAGTGAAGCATTCGAGAATGCTTGTGAAATTACACCGCTAAGCTGATGGTTGCTTGGAGTGTACATAATTTATGAAATCCTCCGTTAAGCATTCGGGCATGCTTGAAGGAGTCTCAATTTTTGTTGTGTATTTCTTCACTGGTGGTTTCCATGTTAAAAAAATTATTAACAATATTTCACAATAAGCAATAAATTAAATTAGTTAGAAAATAAAATCATACTCTTTGGCTTCTTTTCCCAGTGGCTTTTCAGCTTAGCATTGGATATGCCTTTAGGTCTACGCTTTAGAGGGTTTTTCAGTTGTGCACTGTCACCCTATGTAGACTTGTATGTCTTTCTCTTCCCAAAAACAACCAAATCGAGTTTTGCAGATGTATCCTTCATCGAAGCCAATAGGAATTCTTCACCACCCTCATTCAGCTGCGCTCGTGTGCTCATTTCATATGCAAACATGCTGATATAATTTCTGAATATGAATCCGCTACTAGCTTCAGAGCTATTCTGAGAATTTTCTTTCAAATTGAGACTAGAATATATATCTTGTCGAGCTCGTGTAGACCATCGCAACAGTAGGTACTTCTCGGGGATTTTCCCAATAGACATTTGCCTCAAAACTATTATGTAGTGAGAACACAATAAATCCATCGTTTCAAACTTTCTGCAGGAGCATTGAATGTTACCATTTTGTGCATCAAAATTAATAACCCATGGTTTAGAGTGATCCATTTTCTCTGTGTAATTGACAAAAAATTTAGAAGAATCACTAGACTCAAGCTCTACACTCATTGCACCAACACCTTGTAAAAATTCTTGTTCAAAAAATGAATATATTTTCTTTGAATAAAATTGAGCAGCTTGCTTTAATATTGAGCAGTTTTTTATTACAGGTTCTATTTCAGACTGGCTGCATCTATAATCCTCATCCTGTTCATTCTGGTGCCAATTCCTCATCACATTCTCTAAACCCAGAAAGCAATCAGTTATAGAATTTGTGGGCTTAGAAATGCCATGACACACATTATTAGTAGACTCGCTACGTTGTGTGGATAGAATGTCCATGCTAAAATAATCCTTATTGAAGGCTGTTGACCACTTATTCCTTATCATATAAAGATCCTGCAACCAAACATGATCTTGGAGGTTCCCTTGTATGATCAATTCAGCCCATGCATTTTCAAACTCCTCCTCAGAGTCACATCTGCTCAAACACTTATTGAAGAGGCCTTTGACTTTCTTGTTGGTATTGTAGCACGATACTTTTGATGGAGCCTTTTTACGGATATGTCATTGGCATAGTCTATGGCGACTTTGAGGTAGTGCAACATCTATAGCCCTAGCCATTGCATGGTCTTAATCTGTATATATTATTTTTGGCTGTTTATCACCCATCGTTCGAATAAAAGTTGTAAACACCCACGTAAATGATTCAATTGTCTCTTCGGATATGAAGGCCACCCCAAGTAAAATGTTTTGCCAATGATTGTGATAGGAAATACTTGATTTCAAGTATTCCCTAATCACTTTAGCAACAAATCTCAAGGCGAGCTGCTGTCCACAGCAGGAAATCAGCCCCAAACAGTAGAAAAAACGAGGAAAACTGCTGGAGACTAAGAGAAAACACCGGTATTTTACTAGTAGATGATGAAAATAGCAAATATACAATTTGTTCTTCGATTCGAGAGGAAGAACGTACTCTCCAAAGTCTCCGGCGAAGCCAAGAGCCCAAAACAAAACCTAAATCTCAAAGAGAAAACTCAAATTCAAGATGAGGCGCTAATCCCCCCCAAACTCCTAATTATACAAAATTAATCATAAAGGACAATCATAAACTTCCTAAAACAGCCTTTTACGTTCAAAATTTCCCTTCTAAACTTCACGGCTCACGGCAGAGCCGTTTCCGCCCGTTCGGCCTTCTCGCGTGCGTCTCGCGTAGACGCGGACCGGTCCCTGCTGGACCGGTCCAACCGGCCCATCCTGGGCCGGTCTAACATTACCGCCCTCCCAAAGAATCACCTTGTCCTCAAGGTGAAAATCTGGAAACTGCTGTTTCGCCATCTCGTATGGCTCCCACGTGGCCTCGTAGTCAGGAAGGTTCTTCCACTGGATCAACACTTCCTTAGTTTCATCTTCTTTCTGGCGAACACCATTCAGCTCCCAGGGTTCCAGGATCACCTCTAACTCCTCCGTAAGTGTCGGCGGTAGCTCGGGAATGGCGATGTGATCACCAATGACCCTTCTCAGCTG
Source organism: Dendrobium huoshanense (assembly GCA_016618105.1). Taxonomy (NCBI): domain Eukaryota; kingdom Viridiplantae; phylum Streptophyta; class Magnoliopsida; order Asparagales; family Orchidaceae; genus Dendrobium; species Dendrobium huoshanense. Next base: position 65,337,376 of record CM028345.1, read on the forward strand.
TGAGACATGAAAAACTGGGTGTATAGTCGCCGATGGGGGTAATTTCAGTCGATATGCTACTGCCCCGATCTTCTCTATCACTTCATAAGGACCAAAGTACCTTGGAGCTAGCTTTTCATTCCTCCTATTGGCGACTGTCTTCTGCCTGTATGGGCGGAGCTTCAAGAACACCTTATCCCCTGCCTCAAAATGGATATCTTTTCTATGTCCATCTGCTTGTTTCTTCATGATTTGCTGCGCCCTCAGTAAGTGCCTTTTTAACTCCTCTAACACTCGGTCCCTCTCCTCCAAATACTCCTCTACTGAAGAAACAGGAGTACTACTGCTCCCAAAGTGTACCAAGTGTGGGGGATCCCGTCCGTACAACACTTTGAATGGGGTCATTTGTGAAGCCGAGTGAAACGACGTGTTGTACCAGTACTCCGCCCAGGATAACCACTTCGCCCATAGCTTTGGTGTCTCTGAAACAAAGCATCTGAGGTACGTTTCCAAGCTCCTGTTGACTACTTCCGTCTGTCCATCCGTCTGTGGGTGGTAGGCTGTACTTCTCTTGAGCACTGTTCCCTACAATCTGAATAGCTCCTTCCAGAAATGACTGAGGAACACCTTGTCCCTATCTGATACGATCGCCTCTGGCACCCCGTGTAATCTGACCACTTCTCTGATAAAGGCTGATGCTACTGTTATTGCGGTGTAGGGATGTCGGAGGGGAATGAAATGGGCATACTTGCTCAACCTGTCCACCACTACTAAGATCACTGTGAACCCCTCTGAACGGGGCAGCCCATCTATGAAATCCATAGAGATTTCCTCCCATACTCTACCCGGCAAGGCTAAAGGCTGTAGTAATCCTCCTGGTGACATAGCTAGGTACTTACTCCTTTGACAGACCTCACATCTGGCTACCATCTCCTCTACATCTTTATGCATCCCCTTCCAGTATAACTCCCCAGCTAGCCTCTTGTATGTCTTTTGTACGCCTGAATGGCCCCCTATTGCACTCCCATGAAACTCATGGAGTAGGTTTGGGATGTGGATCGACGTTCGGGGCATCACAAATCTCCCCTGATACAACAGCTTGTCTCCCTCCAAGGAGTATCCTGGGTGGCTACCTGGTTCCTTCAGCAACTCAGTTCTGATCTTTCCCAAACTCTCATCTCTGACGCTCTCTTCTCTGATGGCCTCCCAATCTAGCATCCAGGGCACGGACAGAGCGACTGTCTGTAATTCCTCCATGCACCTAGATAAAGCATCTGCCGCCTTGTTCTCCACTCCTGGCCTGTACTGAATCTCAAAGTCGTACCCCAGTAGCTTGGATAGCCACCTCTGATGCTCTTCAGTCACCATCCGTTGTTCCAGAAGAAATTTCAGGCTCCGCTGATCGGTCCTGACCACGAAGTGTCTTCCAAGTAGGTAAGGTCGCCATTTCTGGATAGCCAACACGATGGCCATTAATTCCCTCTCATATACTGATTTCATCCTTGCCCGAGCAGTCAATACCTGGCTGAAATAAGCGATGGGCCTCCTATTCTGCATAAGTACTGCACCCAGCCCGTACCCCGATGCATCTGTCTCCACAATGAATGTCTGAGTAAAATCTGGCAAAGCCAGTACTGGCACTGTAGTCATTGCCTTCTTCAGGCTCTCGAAAGCAGAGGTGGCTGCTTCTCCCCACAGGAAGCCATCCTTCTTCAGCTGCTCTGTAAGAGGCCAGGCTATGGTGCTATACCCCTTCACAAATCTTCTGTAATAACCTGTCAATCCCAGAAATCCCCTCAACGCCTTCAGACTTTTCGGTAGTGGCCACCTTAGCATCGCCTCAATTTTGGATTGATCAGCTGCCACTCCTTTTAATACCACATGGCCCAAGTACTCTACACTGGCTTGAGCGAAGCAGCATTTCTTCAAGTTTGCCTTCAACTGATGCTCCCGCAGAACCTCTAGCACCGTTCTTAAATGTTCCCAATGTTCGACCTCTGTCCTGCTGTATATCAGGATGTCGTCAAAGAATACTAACACAAACCGTCTGAGATAAGGTTTGAAAACCTTGTTCATCAGGGCCTGGAAAGTAGCGGGTGCATTGGTGAGGCCAAAGGGCATCACCAAGAACTCATAATGGCCTTCATGAGTTCTAAAAGCTGTTTTGGGAACATCTTCCTTCCTCATTCGAATCTGGTGGTAGCCCGATTTCAAATCTATCTTGCTGAAGATCACGGTCCCACTTAATTCATCCAAGAGCTCATCGATAACGGGTATAGGAAACTTATCAGGTACAGTCTCCTTATTGAGGGCTCTGTAGTCTACACAAAAACGCCAGCTGCCATCCTTCTTTTTTACCAACAGAACGGGACTAGAGAAAGGGCTGATGCTGGGTCTGATGATGTCTGCCTCCAGCATCTCTCTAATCAACCGTTCAATTTCATCCTTCTGGAACTGAGGGTAACGGTAAGGACGTACACTGATGGGTGATACTCCTTCCCTCAACACAATAGCATGCTCATGCTTCCTCTGCGGTGGTAATCCCTGAGGCGGCTGAAACACCTCTTGGAACTGTTGAATCAACGGCTGAACGAAGAGGGGTATAGCTCCTCCCTCCTCCACTCCTCCCCCCTCCAAACTATGCAATTCCACCAGGTAGCCTCCTCCCTCCTGCTGAATGGTTCGGATTAGGGATTTGAGAGAAACCCCCGCCTTGGTCAACCCAGCGTCTCCTTGAATCGTTCTCCTTCTCTCCCCTATCACAAGTTCCATCTTCAAAGTCCCCCAATTAATCTTCGTCTCCCCCAATGTACGCAGCCACTTCATCCCTAAGATGACGTCCGTACTCCCCAATTCCAAAGGAAGGAAATCTTCCTTCACCTAGATTCCCTGAATCATCAGCACCACCTCTCTACAAACTCCCCTTCCCATTCCACCTTTCCCGTGCCCATCATCACCCCATAGCCACCTGTGTCCACTAACTCCATCCCCAGCGATTCCACTATCTGGGTGGAAATGAAGTTATGGGTTGCCCCACTATCAATCAACACCACCACCTCACGGTCAGCTATCTCTCCTCTCACCTTCATAGTGTGACTCGTAGTGAATCCCACTACAGAGTTCAGGGAGACTTCTGCTACATCTAGATGCAACTTCTCATCCTCCTCCACTTCGGGGTCATTCCCACCTCTCTCTTCGTCTTCCTCATCTTCACAAATGAGGAGAACCTGAAGAGAGCGGTCCTTGCACCTGTGCCCCGGCATGTACTTCTCATCGCATCTGAAGCACAACCCTTTTGCTCTTTTGTCCTGCATTTCTTTTTCTGTCAACCTTTTGAACTGTCCCCAATTACCTCATCCAGTCTTTTCCTTGGGTGCTTCCTTCTAACCCCCCGGCGCTACCCCTTTGGAGGGTAATACCGCAGTAGTCATCTTGTACGATCCCCCTGAGTAGTTGCCTCGAGCTCCTCTTTCTGACTTCTTTTGATCTTCCACCAGTTGTGCAAGCTCCATCGCTTTGCCTAAATTCCTTGGCTCCAGCACTCTGACCGCTGTTCTTATCTCAGGTTTGAGCCCCTTCATGAAATTTCCCTCCAGGGCTGATTCGGAGATATGATCCAAACGGCTCGCTAAGTACTCGAATCTGTCTCGGTAGTCGGCCACGGTCCCCTCCTGTGTCAGAGCAAAGAACTGCTCATAGAAGTCTCCTCCCCCATCGGCTCGGAAACGTTCTAATAAACAATCCTTAAACTCTCTCCAAGTCCTGATAGGCTCTCTCCTGTCTCGCCATTGATACCATGCCAACGCCTTCCCTTCCATACACAATCCTGCCGCCGTCAGCTTCTCATCATCTGTCAACCCGTTGACTTTGCACCTTGTAGATCCAACCATGGCCATCTTCGCCCTCAAAGATGGGCATCTTCAACTTCCTCACCTTCGGATCCCTTCCGTTACCCCGGAACTCTCCATAACCTCCCATTCCTCGAAGAGGAGGTGCTCCCCAAGTGTCCCGATCCTCCCTCCGACGTTGGTAACCGAATTCTTCGTCATAATCTCCTCTTCCCCTTTCAAAATCAGCACCTCGACGCTGAAATTCAGCACCTCGACGCTGATATTCTTCTCTCCTTTCTCCAAAATCTGCACTACCTTCATATTCCCCCCGCCTGCCTCCAAAATCCACACCTCGACGCTGAAAATCAGCACCTCGACGTTGAAAATCAGCACCTCGGCGGTCATTCCCCATGCTCATCTCCTCTCTAGAGAGTGGCTCTAGAGGTGGCATGTCGTCATCACCTTCAAGAATCTCCACTTCCGGATTCCTCCTCCCCCGGATTGGGTTCGAATTTCCTCCTACGCCATGGCCGTCAGTGGTCTCTCTCACTTCCGATGTGTCTGGATGGGTTTTCATCTCCAATAATTTCTTCATCATTTCTTCCATCGCCACGAACCTCCCTTCCAACCTCTCATTGTTGGTAGAGATCTCCAAGAATTTCCCCTCCAGATCTGTCTTCAGTTGACCAAACTCGCATTCTAAAACTTCCACCTTCTTCCCGGCCATCTTTCTTTTAACGGATCCACAAAAAACTTTTTCCGGAGACGACGATCTTGCTGAAATTTCAGAATTTCAGCCGCCGGTGGTCCCGAATCGGTGCTCTGATACCAATTTGATAGGAAATACTTGATTTCAAGTATTCCCTAATCACTTTAGCAACAAATCTCAAGGCGAGCTGCTGTCCACAGCAGGAAATCAGCCCCAAACAGTAGAAAAAACGAGGAAAACTGCTGGAGACTAGGAGAAAACACCGGTATTTTACTAGTAGATGATGAAAATAGCAAAGATACAATTTGTTCTTCGATTCGAGAGGAAGAACGTACTCTCCAAAGTCTCCGGCGAAGCCAAGAGCCCAAAACAAAACCTAGATCTCAAAGAGAAAACTCAAATTCAAGATGAGGCGCTAATCCCCCCCCAAACTCCTAATTATACAAAATTAATCATAAAGGACAATCATAAACTTCCTAAAACAGCCTTTTACGTTCAAAATTTCCCTCCTAAACTTCACGGCTCAAAGCAGAGCCGTTTCCTCCCGTTCGGCCTTCTCGCGTGCGTCTCGCGTAGACGCGGACCGGTCCCTGCTGGACCGGTCCAACCGGCCCATCCTGGGCCGGTCTAACAGATTGTTAACCCCGACAAATGGTGGGCATACCAAATTATACTTATTAAGCCTATAACTTATATCAAAAATTACCACATCACCAAAGCAGACATAATCTATCTTACCAATCTCATCATCCCAAAAAAAATTAACAATCTATCAAATTCATCCTTCTGGACATCCCAAGAGAACATGTTATCATTAAATTGACGTTCTTTAAATAACTCAATCAAAGTATTAGTGTCCCCAAGTTCAATATTTGCTCTTTTTATTTTTTGATAAAGTTGTATGCATCCCTCCTTGTGAATCCAATATTTTCGGCACCTCCAACTTCATCAACAAGGAAGGAAAATACATCAATGGTTCTTATCCCAGCATATATCATTGCTTTAAGAATATAAGCTTTTTCATTACACATATTCCTGCATGATCTAAGAAGATGCCGGTCTTCTGGCCTAGGCAAATCATGATTGTGATTTTCAATAAATTTTTTCACCTTCAAATATTCAGCTTCATCCACTATAAACCTAATCATAGCTGGACAATCAGTCCGGGTATCTAATCTTCGATATTTCCTTTGGATATTAAGATCAGGCAACTTCTTGAAACCAGCTTTTGAACAAACAAAATCCTTGGATTTTAAATTTCTAGAATTTGGCCAGTAACTGTGATGATCCTTACAAATATAAAGCCAAGATTATATCCATAATTACGATAAGCCTCGTATGCCTCTTTCTCATTAACATAAACATCCCGATAAATACACAATAAATGAATTATCTAATACGCAACCAATACGCAGCACATACACAACCAATAAGCAGTAATTAAGCAAATCAATACGCAATAAAAAACCCAACATACACGCAATTGATGTGCAATGTATACCAAATCAATACGTAGATAATACTCAATGTATATCAAATAGATAAGCAATACATACGCAACAAAACTTTACAATAAGTAAATCGAACTACAAATTCGTTATTGTACCCTAGCTCAATAATACTTTAAAAGAAGGGAACATCGAGTCTTCTTTTAAAATCAATTACACTTTAACATTATGTACATTGTTGATAAAAATACGCACGCATCTATGTTAAACACAATAAATACATCAAAAATCTTTGTACCCTAAAATAATTACATAAAAAAAATGACTCTGTAAAGAGATTTAATTGCAACATTGCTATAAAGAAAACTTGTAAGAAGGCGAACTTTATCAATAAACTGAACTTTTTGTCCAGTCGCACTGGTTTTAGGTGTTCTGATTCATGTGCGCTTGTTTCCTGGACATCGGCATTCTCCAGGTTATCGGCTTCCTCCGAGACCTACGAAAATATTGTCTGCTCATAAAAACCAATATCCTCCAACAGATCCAGATCAATCTCCATCTTCATCGGCATTTTTTTGCAAAAATTTTGACTCTAAGCGTTATATATTGCGGTGATTCGCGTCTTAAATTCTGAAAAAAAAAAAGAAACGCCAACCTAAATTTAACGTTATCTCCCAGGTCAGGCTGGAAGACGGGTCGGGTATCGTTGGGTTTACGCAAGTCAATTGAATTTTTAACCCTTGCCACATAAGCAACCGAACACATCTTTTTGACCGGATTCCACACAGAATAATTTCTCCTCCCCGAGGCCCTCTCTCATAATCAGTTTTTTTTTATCAAGTATGTTTCCATATCTATTTTCCTTTCCTTCAAGTTTGTATAAACCAAGCAAAAACTTTAAACACGTTACAGTTTTACCAATCTGTTATTTACATATCAAGAGAAGAGGGCTTAGTGATGAAAGCATAGTTGACATTAAACCTTAACACAATAAGTTAACCTTACTAAATATATTGTGATGGTTAGAGATAGACTTAATCAAGATCATATGTTTGAGACATCTCAGGTGTTCTAGCAGATATCATCAGCCAACTTCATAAGGTTGTAAATTGTGATGCCCAGGGAATCTTATTTGAAACTATGGACTACCTCTAGAAACATATCTTAAGCAAATTAAGATGAAAATATGCATTGAAGGCATGATCTAAACATTGAAGTAAACTCACTAACATATCTTATGCATACTACTTTCACTGAAAAGTTCAAAGGCACATTGAATGGTCACTCGTGATTTAGAGGTATTGGAAATGAACAATTAAAGCTCAAATGCATAGCATGACTATCAGTTGTCCAAGTGTTATAAGTTTGGCTCGAAGAAGCATGTTTAAAAATAAATTTCATAAAGTTATTTTTTATCCTTTCTTTATAGTCTTAGAGGAAAAGCTAGTTATCAAAGAAAAGAAGCATACTAGAGTCGGGCGAGTGCTGAATAGAAGTTGAAAAAGTTAACCACCTAAACATTTATGTAAATTTATTTTTATAGAAATGAGCTATTCTATTATTAGAATGTATTTTTTTTTTTTTTTGAGCAAGACCTTGGTTGCAATGATAAAAAAAGAAAATAGGTGATGTTTTACATTTTAACTCATACAAAAGTGATAGGTGGTTTTTCCTTCTATGATAGGGCAACCAAACACCTTATCTTCACATTGGATACATTTTTTTCTAACCCATTTGTGAAGTGGGTTTATAAAGCTCAAAACTTTAGCCAAGAAAGCACTAAGAAGGATTTCATTTATTTAATGCCCCCTCTATGTCCAACTAATAGCCACGTATACAATACATAAATTACTATTAAGCAAAAGTAAACAAATAGTAATAAATATAGCAGATTGACAAATGCGTACATATTCAACATTTATATATGTTGAGTCCTGCTTTGAAGCCGACCTGCAAGGAGAAGAAAAGAACAGAGAAAATACACAGGAGAAATACGAGGAAGAAGCAGCTGATGTAAAGTTCATCTCTATTCCTTTTTCCTTACTGTAGCATGCTTTTATAATTACATGCCACTCATGATTACATTGTAAAAGCAGAAGACACTTGGACGGACAAGATTAGGCCGTTAGTAATCAAGCGCTGAAATAGAATCATGTTCAGGTTTTTGTGACAGGGATCGTGGTTCGCTGAACATCAGAGAGCGTGGTTTGTTTAATACGGCCCCGCAAGCTTACCGAAGCTGCAGCAAGAGTGAGCTTGTTCCGGAGATGAGAAAATCGATGGATTGAAAGGGATTTAGTAAATAAATCCGCCAACTAATCATTAGTGTAGAAATGAGTAATTTTTAAAACTTGATTCTTAATACAATCCCTAATGAAATGAAAATTAATTTCTATATGCTTAGTCCTAGCATGGAAAATGGGATTGTTAGCCAAAGCTATGGTAGAGATGTTGTCGCAGAAAAGCACCTTGGGTTGAGAAGTAGATAGGTGAAACTCTGCTAGTAAACAGCGTAACCAAATAAGGTCAGTTGCAGCAGTGGCAAGAGCACGATATTCGGCTTCGGTAGAGGAACGAGCCACAATTTTCTGTTTCTTGACAAACCATGAAATAAGCGTATCACCAAGGAACGCACAATAGCCAGAAGTAGATTTGCGATCGACGGGATCACCAGCCCAGTCGGAATCAAAGTAAGCAAAGAGCTCAAGGTGTCCAGATCGAATCGGAAGACCGAAGAGAAGAGTTCCTTTAATGTACCGAAGCAGCCGTTTGAGAAGCTTAAAATCAACTTCAAGTGGTTGGTGCATATGTTGACATAGCTTATTTATCGTGAAAGAGATATCAGGATGAGTAATAGTTAGATACTGCAACGAACCAACTAAATGTCTGAATTTTTCGGCTTCAGCAGGAAGAAGCAGGCAATCCGATGATGATAAAACCTTGGTTGGACTTGGAGAACTGATTGGTTTACAATCAGACATGCCAGCACGAGTGAGCAGATCATGAGCATAAGAGGATTGTGATAAGTGCAATCCATCAGGAGTCAGAGTGATTTGTATACCAAGAAAATAGGAGACGGGACCCAAGTTCTTCATATGGAATTCATTGGAAAGGTCAAGCAGAAGCCTCTCAATTGTTGGATCATGATTGCCAATTAACAGAATATCGTCCACATACACAAGTATGTAAATATGAATAGAATTATGATGATATAAAAGAAGTGAAGGATCTGCAGTGCTATGAGTGAAGCCAAATTTTAAAAGATAGGTAGAAAAAGTTTCAAACCACTTTCTAGGCAACTGGTTCAATCCGTAAATAGCCTTCTGTAATAGACAAACATGACCCGGAGCTGAAGGATTGACAAAGCCTTGAGGTTGAGCCATAAAAATTGTTTCATGGAGCTTGCCGTGAAGGAAAGCATTTGACACGTCAAGCTGAAGAATCTTCCAGTGACGAGTGACAGCAACTTTGAGTAGAATTTGGATGGTTGGTAGTTTAGCCACTGGGCTAAAAGTGTCTTCATAGTCTAAGCCATACTACTGATGACAGCCACGAGCAACTAATCGTGCTTTATGCCTAGCAATAGAACCATCCGAATTCAATTTAGATTTGTAAATCCATTTAAAACTCAAGACATTTTCAGAAGGATATGGAGGGACAAGCTTCCAGGTTCCCTGATGTTGAAGTGCTTCAAACTCATCAGACATAGCTTTACGCTAAGCAATTGACTTAACCTCCTGAGAGTAGCGAGTGGGATCCACCGGGATATCCATATGAGTCGTATTGAGAATATGCTTGGGTTTTAAATTACCAGTTCTCGATCTCGTAAGCATGGGATGAGAAGGAAGATCAGTCACCGAAGGTTGTATTGCAAGGGGTATGGAAGATGGCTCGGCACCAGAGGAAGCAGACAGAGAGGAAGTCTGTCCAGATATGATTGTAGACTGTGGAAGTGGTAGACTGGGGAAGATAATAGAGGTTGGAGAAGTGTGCTGAACCATAGTAGGCACCAAAGTTAAGGGAGGAGGATAAGAAGGTGATGAAGCCGAAACAGGCCGAGGTGGAGACTGTTGAAACAGGAAGACGTGCTCAAGAAATTTGGAAAGAGCATTATGTGGAAGTAAAGGATAACAAAGGCAACCGAAAATGCGAAAGGAACTATAATCCGGTTGTTTGTGAAAAAGCATTTGATATGGAGACGAAATTTTATTTGAAAGTGAAGAGAGACGATTAATGAGATGAACCGCAGTTTGAACAGCATGTATCCAGAAAATTTGAGGAAGATTGGAGTTAAATAAGAGAGCACGAGTAGTTTTGATAATATGCCGGTGTTTCCTTTCTGCTAATCCATTCTGCTCAGGAGTATACGGGCATGTTAGTTGATGAACAATGCCGGAATTGGCAAGCAAGGATTGAAATTGCTTAGAAGCATATTCACCACCACCATAAGAGCGAAATGTTTTAATTTTCGTATTAAATTATTGCTCAACCAATTGTTGAAAACGAGCAAAAATTGAAGGAACATCGGATTTAGTAGTTTAAGGAAACAACCAACATAAACGAGAAAAATCATCCACAAAAATGATGTAATATTTATATCCTTGTAAAGAGATAACAAGGGATGGACCCCATACATCACTGTGTATTAACTGAAGAACAGAAGTAGACCGAGACACAGAAGAAGTAAAAGGAAGCTTGTGACTCTTTGCAAGGTCACAAGCATTACAATGAAACGACGAAGAAACAAAAGATAACTTTGGAGAAACACATTTTTGCAGTTTTTGTAAGACTTTGTGAGAGGGATGTCCGAGACGCCTATGCCAGAGAGATTCTGTGGAAGAAATCACAACCATAGCAGCAGTGGAATGAGGATGTTTAGTGGAGATTGGATAGAGCCCGTGACGAGCTTGGCCGCGAAGGAGTATTTGATTGGTCGTCGAATCCTTTATAGTATAGCCAGAAGAATCAAAATGAACAGAACAACCATTATCAATTATGAGTTTGTTGAGGGAGATAAGATTGTGATGAAGAGTAGGAACGAGATGAAGAGAGTTTAATCGAAGCTTATGAGAAGGAGTGGGTAATAGCCTTTTACCAGTTTGTGTAATAAGTAATAGATCACCATTCCCTATCATGACTTGTTGTTGTCCAGAATACGGCTGTGAGTCATAGAGTTGAGAAAAATCTGAAGATAAATGAGAGGTCGCTCCAGTGTCAAGCAGACACTTGGTGGAGGGAAGTGACGCAGAAGCAGCGTTTGCTTGAACAGGGGGAGGAGGTAGCGAAAAATCAGCTCGATACCAACATTTGTAAGCCGAGTCACCTGTTTTACCGCAAATATGGTAGTCTACCGTAGACGCTGGAGTGAATGTACCTCGAGCTGACCCTCGACCTCGAGACGATCGTGCACCAAAACAGAGAGTTATCCACCTTCATTTTTTATAACATTTAAGACGCAAGTCTTGCCTTTATAGAGAACAATAAGCTAAGTGTTATGACTATGTAGGACCCACAGTTATATTGTTGAGTCATTATTCAATAAAAAAACAAGTCATTTGATTGCTTTTCTTTCTTAATAAGCTTTTTTTAAATCCTTTGCCATTTTTTTGTCACTAGTAGCAGGCTAAACTCAAATAATTTTTGAATAACGGATACAATGCGTTTCTGACTTTCTTTTCTTTAGTCTGCCTTGAAATGTTGTTAAGAAAAAGGCAGGACTACAAATGGATCATCTCCACTTGATTTTTGTTGATTTTCTCACGTAAAGAAGACTATGAAGTTCACCCAATTGATGAAATAGTGGGGTAAGACAAGATTATGCCATAATAAAGGCTACAAGGCTCATCTCGATAAATGCCATAATGGAGCAAGGCACAATTCACGTCATATAGATTCGATATATATATTACTTGAGTTTGCTAAGAGACAACATATCTGACTGTGAGTTATGTTGGCTTTTTTGTATTACGAGTTCATCCTGGCATATTTCATAATGGATAAGGCATAAGTTATGCTATAGGAATGGCTTGAGGCCCATCCAGACAAATGCCACCGAGTGGTGAGGCATGGTCCACACCACGAGGGTTCAAGAAATACATTAACCGAGTTTGCAAATTGTCACACATCCCAACAAATTTTGTTGATTTTATCATATCAATAAGACTACAAGGGAACATCCTCACAGAACCACAAAAAGGTGAGGCATGATTTTTTTTCATATGAGAGGCTATGAAGCTTACTAAGACAAATGTCATTATGTGGTGATGCATGATTTTGACAATAGAGATTTAACAACAAAAATTGAGGAAATTATGCATGTTATCATTGGAGTAGCAAAAATTAGCTTTGCTTTTTTTCATACAATCACACTATGGTCTCCCTCTCAATAGAGATGTGGAGTGAGATCAAGACCTAGTGTAGAGCCAAATGCTAGCAAGGATATCAATGCAGTTTTAAAAAAGTCATTGCATGTGACTAGTGTTGAAAACAACTAAATAATTCAAACTAGACCCATTAAATCTTTTTTTAATGATTTAAATAACCACTTGAAAAGAGTATATATGTGAAAATGTTAATGATACGGCGGGACCTGGAGCAAATATTTCGGCCCCCTTGTGGGGCCCAACAACATTAAATTTTATTATAAGAGAAAGAGGAATAAGGGGGGAATTGGGTGGAGTTTAGTTAGGACGATCTATGTTGTTCTTGGATTTTGTGTGATTTGATTTTTATTTCTAGGAAGGCTTCCTAATGACGGCTAGGATGTTTGGGAGAGTCGATCTACCTCTCTAATTATAGATCATTTTAACTTGCTTTTGTGTTGAAGTAGTAATCTCAGAATTAGCTATTGTTTCTCAATTTTCTACAGTTTTTCTTCTATTTTCTCATTCATTTCATTTCCAAAGCATATCAAATTGGTATCAAAGCGAGGTAAATGACAACAAAGGAGATGGATGCATAGGAAGGCCAGATGGAACAACTCAGGGCTAGCATGAAGGAAAAATATTCCGGCATGGAAGGAAGGCTCTCATCCTTTGAGAGCTGTTTCGAGAATCGCTTTGAGAAATTGGAGGATATATTGAAGAAGATGATCGAGATGCAATCAAAAGCTTCACTAGTGATCCCTAGGATTAAATCAAAGGGAAAGTAAATTTGAGAGGATGATGATGAAGTGAAGAGTGTTTCCCTCAAGGACCACCCCTACAGTAGGGGGGGGGGGGGTCTGATGGGAGGTGCATCTAGACATCCAGAACAATTGGCTGCAAGGAAGGGTGAGGCTGAACCCTTTTGGAGACCACCCAGGAAGGATGGAAGGTGGATTGGAGGAAGCAATGGTTGGGCCGGGCCATGGGGTCCAAATGAGCCAAGGGAGGAAGGGAGAGAATTGCACCATCACTACACGTGAGGAACTAACAGGGGGAGAAATCGAAGGAGAAGAGCACTGAAGTTTATCTTGGAAGAAATTTCAAGTGCTCACAGAAGTGGAGGTGCAGGAAAGGCGAGTAAAAGGATTATGCTTCACGTGTGATGAGAGATTCACACCGAAACTTATGTGCAAGAATTGAGCACTCTAGGTCTTGATGGTTTGTGAAGGGGAAGAGCAAAGCGAGGATGAGGTGGAGGAGGTCGTGTAGTAAACAAAGCAATTACATTTAGATGTGGAATAAGTATCCTTAAACTCAAACTAAGAGGGCAAATCGGGGAGCAATTAGTGGTGGTGTTGGTGGACAATGGAATATTATAATTATAACAGATCATCATATATAATATAGATTGTCTAATATGATTAGTTTAATAAATCTCAATTAAAAAATGGTGCCATAATTAGGATTTCTTGGTTAACTGATCGTCTAGTATGATATGTTGTATTGTACAATTAGTTCAAAAAATAAAATTTTTTCTAACTCACCAACTCACTCTCTTTAGTGTCTGTGTACCATTTTACTCAGCTTAGTATCCACCATATACATGACTTAACTGAAGAAAGGTAAAAGTACATTGAAGTTGAAATTACAAATAGACTCAATCCTAATCTACCCAATTTTGAGTTGATTTAAGTTACAAGTGAAATGTGGACCTAAAATGTTAGTCAACAGGGTAACAAAATAGATATTCAATAATAACAATTTATAGAAGATAGTAGTATGGAAATAATAATATTTATTATCACCAAAATCACAATGTTTGGGATCAGATTTGCAACACCCCTCTCTTTAAAGGTAAAAAGAGATCTCACTTGTTTAAGGATATATTTTTTCTAATATTAATAAAAAAAACTTTCTTCTTGGGAGTTAAATCTGCACTCCTATGGGAGGAGGTTGATTCTTATTAAAAGTATCCTATGCTCTATCCACATCTATACCCTTCAAACTTTAAAACCTAATATTAATATTTGTAAGAGTATCGAAAGATTTTGTAATAAATTTTTTGGTCCTCCACCTCGTCTAAATCTAATTTATTATGGACTTCTTTGCATGGTGTTTTAGAGGAATGTGAGCTTGGTTGAAAAAATATATCTGATATGATTAATGTGTTTTCTATAAAGTTGTTGTACTCTTTTCATATGCAATAAAGTCTTTGGGCCAATTTTATGAATAGAAAGTATTATGCTGAAAAACATCCATTGATTTGCCACTATAAGGTGGGGACTTTTTGGTTTGGAAATGTCTTTGTTTTATTAAATGGGAGGCTGAATCTCTAATCCAATGGGGTATTGGTGTTGGAAATAATTTTTTTGGCAGGATAACTGGATGAAGGGTAGTGCTATTGTCATTGCTCTTAATTTCCTTTCTACTGATTCTACACGTGTTAATACCTTCTTTTGATGGCAATAAATGGCGTATGGATAAATTAAAAAATGTTATTCTAGCAAATCTCATTGATCAATTTACTAAAATACCTATTAACTTGAATAACAAATATTGTATTATTCTTAAATTGTATAACTCTGGTACATATGCTTTTAAAGATGCTTAAATTTATTTTAGAGGTAAATATCCATCATCTCTTATTTACTCTATGATTTGGAACAGCTATATTCTTACCTCATACTCTATTTTATCTTGGAAAATCATAAAGAGTTTTATTCTAGTTGATCAGAATTTAATGGAGAGTGGTTTAGTTTTAACTACTAAATGTAAATGATGCTCTAATATTGAGACCCGTAATCATATTTATGTTAATTGGTACACTAATGCTAAGGTTTGGAATTATTTTGATGTGATGTTTAACATCAATTGTAGCTATATATTTAATATCTCGAGCATTCTTTAAGCTTGGTATTTTCCCTATAAGGGGCACATCAGAAACATAATTCCTATTTTAATTTTTTTGGTTCCTATGGAAAGGAAAGGAAAGATTCTAATCATAGGAATATCAAAATGAATCATATCACAGTTATTGCTGGAGTTAAAGACAAAATTCACAAGTCATTTTATGCAAATTTGATTTCTATTAAGAATATAAAAAATTATAAATTTATAGCTATTGATTTTGACATCCATTTAAATCATACCAATAGGTTTGTTAAATGGTTAAAATGTGATTGGTTAGTTTTAAAATTAAACTATGATGGCTCTATTAACAATCATAAATATAGTTATGGGGGGGCATTATCAGGGATTATTTTGGCAATATAATTGTTGCCTTTGTTGGATCTATTAATACTTCTTCGATTATTATGATTGAGCTGGATGCTCTCTATTATGGTCTGAATGTATGTATGGCGTAAATGACAGAGATATATGGGTGGAAACTGATGCCATTCTTATCATTCAAATTTGTAAGGATAAGGCTATCTGCAAGCCTGATTTATTTTATATATGGGTGGAAATTGATTCCATTCTTAATTGGTTGTATTTGCTGGTGAGTGGTCATTTTGTGTTGATTTGTCTTGTCAGCTAGTTGTTTTTGAGGTGTGGGTTTTTTCTTTATTTTGCTTGTTGTTTGGTTCAGGTTTACTTTATCGTCTAGGTTAATGTGAGGACTTTCAGGTTTGCTTGTTATGGGAGTATTTCCATTAGTTTTTGTGTTTTGATAAGGCTTTGTGATTTTTTGTAAAAGCTACATACAACAACAACAACAACATCAAGCCTTTATCCCACTACGTGGGGTCGGCTACATGAATTCTTTTTCTCCATTGTGTCATATTAAAAGTCAAATTCTCGTTTAAATCTAATAAAGAAAGGTCATTCCTAATATTTTCTAACCAAGTCTTTTTAGGTCTACCCCTACCTTTCTTAACATAAGTCAAATCTAATACCTCTACTCTCCTAACTGGGTCATCGGAAGGCCGCCGTTTAATGTGACCAAACCATCTAAGGCGACTCTCTCTAATCTTATCTTCTACTGGAGCTACTCCAACCTTTTCACGTATATGCTCATTTCGTATCCTATCTCTAAGGGTAAAGCCACTCATCCACCTGAGCATCCTCATCTCTGCCACACTTAACTTAGTATTATACTTCTCTTTTAATGGCCAACATTCAGCACCATAAAGCATTGCAGGCCTCACTACCATCTTATAGAATTTTCCCTTAAGTTTGAGGGGTACATTTCTATCACATAACAAGCCCGATGCATTCCTCAACTTCAACCATCCAACTTGAATTCTGCTGATAATATCCCCATCTATTTCACCATCACTCTGAACAATAGATCCAAGATATCTAAAACGTGTACTCTTATTAATGACTTGATCGCCCAAAGTCACAATCCCCTCACTAGGTCTATTACTACTAAAATTACACTCCATATATTCCGTTTTAGATCTACTCAAGCAAAAACCTTTAGACTCTAAGGTTGACCTCCATAATTCAAGTTTACCTTCAACTCCCTCTCTAGTCTTATCAACAAGAAGAATATCATCAGCAAAAAGCATACACCAAGGTATATCCTCTTGCAAATGTCTAGTGAGAACATCCATGACTAAAGCAAAAAGATATGGGCTTAAGGCTGATCCTTGATGTAACCCAACCGAAATAGGGAAATACTTAGTCAATCCACCTTGTGTTTGAACACAAGTAATAGCTCCTGCATACATATCTTTAATGATTTGAATATAAGCATTATTGACTCCTTTCTTTTCAAGAACTCTCCATAACACTTCTCTTGTAAAAGCTACATAAATAAATAATAATTATTCATGACTGTACAAAAATCAAAATAGAGAAATACCTATTAACTCAAATATGATCTTTAACTGCAAATCAATATTTTCCCTTCCTAAATCCTGAAAGCTAGAATCTAAATAAGAGTGAGCTATAATAGTTAAGCTTGCCACACAATTTGATATAAAATTCAAATTCTTTTACTAACATTTTTGTTAAATATTTAAATGCAGTTAAATACAATATATTAAAACACTTTATCAAGAAATATAATAAGAGCATAGTAGTTAATTATTTAAACAAAATTAATGAGCAGATAAATAAATTGCAATTCATATCATTGAACATTTCATATCACATTTCTCTGACCCAAATAGAATCTCAAAAGATTTTAGTCATCTTATGACTCCCTTTTGTGCATATATCCCCAAAATATGCCCATAGGCACCAAAACATGACTTACAACAAAAAGGAAAAGAAAGACTCCTAACAAAGGGATTAGTGAATGATTGGAAATCAATCACCCACTAATCTACTCCCCCATGATTGTTCTTCACACATGGACTCTATGTTTAAAATTCCATGCATAGTGGATCTCTCAAAATTAGGATTTAATAAGATAGGTAATTTTAAAATAACTAAAAATACTTAAATATACATATATAAGCTTTTGGAAAATAATATGATTAAAAATAGCTCAATAGATATCTACATAAATATAGGGGAGAACCACTGGTCACTCAATCAAGGCTTCAAAATAGTTTTGAAAATAATTTTTAAATTAAAAATAATTATAATAATAATTATATAAATAATATTAAAATAGTCCCATAAGCCAATCCAAATAGGAATTTTTCCAGACAGCCATCAAGGGACACTAAAAATAATTTTAAAATAAAGTTCTCATTTTTCTGAAAAGAATGAGGGGTTGCACGCCGAAATCCGACTTAAAACGGAAAAGATATAATTTTTCGAAGTTTAAATGCAATAAAACGGATTTTTTTAATAATTTAAGATAACTAATGTTTAAAAATAATTATTAAAAGTGTACTAAAAATATTATTTTAAGATTCCTTGAATTATGAAATAAATGTGAAGATATTATTATAATTATTAATTAAAATATTAGATATTTAGATTAATTTGTTAATTAAATATCATTAACACATAATTAAAAGTAACTAATTATAACAAATAATAATAAATAATTAAAATATACTTAAAATAGTGAAATAATAATTATTATAATAAGGATTACCACCAAACATTAATTAAACTATAAAATAATATTTATTATAAATATTAAAATAGTTATGCTAATAAATTAATGATAGTTTTAAAATAAAACATATTTTTAATAATAATAATAATAATAATAATAACAATAATAATAATAATAATAATAATAATAATAATAATATAATAGGAAATAATCCTAAAATAGTAAAAAATAATCTAAAATATAATAACCACTATAAATATAATTAAAATAATTATACACTAATAATTATTATTAAAATACAATTTAAATAAATAATAATAAAAGTACATTTTTACTGTTTTTAAAATAATTTAAAATATACATATCATTTTCATAAAAAAAATACGTTCAAAACGAGGTATTATACGTCGAAAACGGAGCGAAAATAAATTTTCTGTGAATTTTTGAAGTTAAAATACTTAAAATAAATTTTTAAAATCATTTTAAATAGTAAGGACACGTGGGGCATCGCGGGATTGGGCCCGTGGTCTGTGGCCAATCATTGGAGGCGGCGCAAGCATTAAAGACCTTAATCCATTTAATCTAAATTAATTATCAAATTTGATTAATTAAGATGAATCAATCAAATTATCAAACCAATTTAGTTTAAATGAATTAGAATTTAATTTAAATTTTTGGTGAATTTTATTGTAATATTTAGAACTTTTAATCATTTATTGGATTATTAATGAATTTATTATTAGAAAATTATTTAATAATAAAATTAATACATTTCTGGTTTGATTTGATTTTAAATGAATTTGTTATACATTTTTTATATTTATTGGGATTTTAAATGAATTTTAGAGCTTTTATTTAGTTAATGTTTATTAAGGGTATTTAAGAACCAATTATTATTTATATGGGATTTAAGTTCAAAATTGATTTTAGATCAACTATTATTTATTTTAGGGTTCATTAGAATTAATTTGGATTTTTAAAGATTTTTATTTGAATTATTATAATTTATTTAATTATAGTTTGATTAAGGACTAATTAAGGATTAATTAAATATTTAACTAAAACTAATTAAATTTGAGTTTGTATTTTGGTTTTAAAAGATTGAATATTTGGTTTAGTGTTGATTAGGATTAAATGAAGTTGATTGTAGACTTTTAGGCATTTTATTTGATTTATTTGAATTAATTTATATGTATTCATAGAAAATTAAGACCCTTAAAGAAGAGTCACCTAAACCTACTAGTTGTTATAAGATCTATTAATGTCAAATCAAAGTATATTTGATTAAGGGGCTATGACACTAGTTATCTAAGTTGATGTATCATCTCAAAAGGCATGTGTGAAGTTCACTTAGATTGATCTAAGTTAGCTAAGACACAACTTTAATTGTTGTCCTTGGTGTCACTAGGTTATAGGACTGAAATCAAAATTTATCTAACCCTTTTGGACACTAATTAATATCACACCATGACAATCATGAACAATAAAATAGTGTCCTAATACCTTATGGAATGATTATAGTAAATCATTAAAGTCATAGGTCACATGATAACCTATGAACTCCAATAATTAACTATAAAAGACTAGATGAATCAATATGAATTGAAAGGATTTGAGGGCTTAGAAAACATCCTCAAGTCAAATTTATTTCAATCTTGATACTACAATCATGTATAGTATAGCAATTGTGTATATGAACTCGTAATATTGAAAGTAAATTTGGCTCAAACTATACATGATCATAATCTAGAATTATCTTCAGTGGAATATGATTTCTCACTGAATACATAGAGTCCTAACATGCTATGATTGGACTTGATTGAATTATTTATGAATTTCCAAAAATCTAAATCAAAATTTGACCTAGATTTTTGTAAATCCATAAACTAAATGAATTTGCATCAAATGTCCTTAAAAAAATTAGTTTGCACCAATCACACACCCTAGAATCCATCTGCCAAGTTTCAGCTCAAGATAATATATAAATTTTTATTTAAAATAAAATAAGATTATATGTATTATTGAAATTATTAATAAAATATTGCTTAAAATAATTTTAAATTATTTTTAAAATATAGTATTTAAAATTATGAACAAAACGAGCCCAAGAACTTCAGAATTGGATCAAAAATGAAATTCTGGTGAATTTGTGAAGTTCTCTACATTTTTTGAATTTATTCTAAGGGTTTTAATTATCTGGTCATCTGGCGGCGCTGACCAGACACGCGTCGGCAGCGGGCGGTCCATGTGGACGGCAGTGGTCAAGCGGGACCTGCCACTAATCCAGCACGGCAGTAATTAGAACCATCGGATCTGCCGCAAGTTAGATCTAATGACTGAGATCAAACTCGCGGTGCCGTGAATGATCTGGAATGATCAAACGGCTATCTGAAATCCGGCGGTTTGGATTTAGGGTACAGATTTGGTTGGACGAAACTCTGGCCGACCATGGTTTCAAGGGATAGAAACGGGGTTCGAACCTGACCTGATCTCAGCCGTTGATCTGTATAGAAGAGATCCAACGGCTGAGGGATCGTCTTCCTCCTCCAGCCAAAACCACGAACCTTAAGTTCATTTTTTTATTTTGTTTTCACAAAATACTGAATGAAATGGATTGAAAATTTAGACAGAGGTATATTAGGATCTAAAGAAGAGTGGGGGAGATATACCATTGATGCAATATTTAAGAAGTTGTTTAGGAACCTAAGAAAAATCCTATGGTTAGAGATATTGTTGACCTCGTTTTCCGCTCGAGTACCCTCGAGCGGCTTCAATCGACCTAGTTGAATTTTGTCGGGCCCGATTCGAGTTCGAATCAACTCGAATTTAGTCGAATTAGGCTCGAGCGTATTCAATTAAACTCAATTAATCTGTTTTGGTCGCATCTTGCCCCATTTGGTTTAAAATTGATCGTTATTACTTCATACGATTAATTTCGCTGCGCCGGCTTGGACCAAAATCGACTCGGATCGAACCAATCTAACCCGATCTTAGTCGAAATTGATCTGATTCAGCTTAATTTAATTCCACCGAAATCCATTTGGCTTTCCAAAGGATTTGAATTCACTTCCTTAAATCAGGAAATTCCTTCAACGGTTGTGATTTAACGAAATCCCCTTTTTCAGCTGAAATCTCGCGTCTCAGGCGATATTCTGCGGTTCAAGCAGACCTCGAGCAGTGATCGAAGCCGTTTAAGGAATTTTCGAGGGCTGGAGCGCGAAGACGAAAAGAGGCGGGCTTCCTCTTGCGGCAACGAACTCAATTTACTTGGAAGGAAGCTTTCAGCTTCGGCACACTCCCCCCCCCCCCCGCGCCCTCTCTCTCTCGATCCCGTTCTCTCTTGTCAAGACCGAACTCCACACTCTCGCTCTCTCAAAAAAATCTCACGCCCAACTCCCTCACTACCGATCTCTCCCTTCCTCTTCTGGATCTCACGCCGGCCTCTCCCTGCTCGCAAAGCCCCAGCTTGACTCCGTCTGGACGGAGCCGATCTCCCTCTCCGGACGGATCCCGACGCCTCCCGCCCCGACCGACCCGGACTTCGCTTCCTCCATCTTCGTCTGGACCGAGCGAGCTCTCCCTTGCAAGGTGAGTATCTCTCTCTCTTTCTCCTCCTCCTACTTCTTCTTCTCCCTTCCTTTCCCCTTTTCCTCAATCTTCTTCCTCTACTCTAGCTACAATGATCTCTTCTCATTTGGATCTAGAATTTTGTGAGTGATTTTAGTTGGCAGCAATGTGGAGTTTTATTTTGGTTAAGTTAAATGTGGATAGAACTCTTATGGTGTGTATGTCATCACACCTCTAATCCCTTTTGATTCCTAAGTGAGCACGTTCATTCTATGTAATGGATTTTTGTGATAACTTGCATAGTTTATCTTGATGTATTTATCCTACATGATGATTTGAACAAACATTTTTGGCATTAGAAACTTATTTTGGTTCATATCATTTGGTTTATAGATTTAGGTGTAAACTCTAAAAGTGTGTAAAAGCCATTTTGGTCTTTTTATCAAAGCATGCACATAAGGTGTTTGTTATAATGCTTATTGGAGATATACACATTTAAACTTTGATCAAATGAAGGTACCAAGAGAGTATATTTACATCCCATCATTCTTATGTCCCCAAGAGGGTCATGAGCTTGGATAAATGGTTTTGCTTGATCGTATATATGGATATGATTTTGATACTTCATGAGCAATGGTTGAATCAACATGTTTTATGCTTGGGTTCTTTACAAAATCTTAAAAAAAAGAGAACAGTGAAACTCTTTTAGTTCTCTTCTTGCAATATAGATGCATATGTATCTTCTCTTACATCGACCATGGTGGATCTTGTGCAAACTACTTAGATGATTATAATCAAGTAGGTTTGCAAATCAAATTTTCATGCTAGCTTGCTTTGTATGATTTCATAAGCATTGCACACAAGATGTTTGGTGAAATGCTCTTGGAAGGGAATCGTGATGTTTTGTCTCAAGTTAGAGCTCCACCTTGGGCATAACTCATGAATCTTGTATTTATTCAAAAAATGTTTTGTGAGCATTAGCTATCACATTCGAGAGATTACAATGTCATTTGAGTTTTTTTTTTTATGTATGTGCTTATCATCTTGCACTTTTGCTCTCATTGTATTAGAGGTTTTTTTTATATAGTAGTGTATGAGAAATCATATGCTTTGAAGCGTCGGAACCATTCCCTTATAAAATATGAAAAATTTGGCTAGTTGTAGTTGTTGAAGTTTTATCTCTTGTGGTGTATATCATAGATCTTGTTAAAATGAAAAGGGCTTGAACATGAATTGGGATTTCCTTAGAAATTACATGAGGTAGTTTACATCTAAAAGTTTATTTCAGGTGTCATCCTTCATTGTAGGCTCTTTTGAGTAGGGAAAAGATGGCAAACAAGAGAAATCTTAACCCCTTTCATTGTGAGATAAGTTTATGGATGGTTGGAGAGATTGTTTTTTCTATCTTTTATTTTATTTTATTTGGGCATCATCCGTACCAAAGTTTTAATGTTTGGGTGGTTATTTCCTTATTAATTTTATCATGATGTTGTTGCCTCTCACTAGAAATGGAACGAGATGTGCATAATACTCATATATTTATGTTTTTTATGTGTTCTAATATTTCTATGGAAGTGTAGGTTTTCTAAAATTATTGTGGAAATTTGCTCGTGATGATAGTTTCTCAATTGCTATAAATGTGTTTTGTGAAAGAGTCGAATGTGAGGATAGGTTTCAATTTCGTATATACATTTGACATTATGGGTTTGTCGATTTGTTTTAAGCTTACCAAATGTGTCCACATCACGAGCTTCTTTCTTCCAAGTTTAGAAAATTTCATGCGTATGGGTCTTCATCTATGAGTAATACACATATTTGGGCAAATATATGAGTAAGAGCTGGTTTCAAAAGAGCATCTTTCCTAGTATTGTTTTCTTTCCTCTTTTACAAAATTCGTCATCAAGCATAGCAATGCACCTCATAAGCTTTGGTTAAAGGTGATGTTGAGCAAGCATAGTTTTACTTTCTTTAAACGTCATACTTTGGCATCAAGTTTATTATCTTCGTATGGTAGTCATGAATGAGGAACATGATTATATCTCATTGTTCTTATGTATAATAAAATGCATCCATCATTGAAGGCTTCATGAAGCACAATTAGCTTGGCAGGATTATTGATAATTTAGCTTTGTGTTTGGTTATGTTATAAGAGTTTTGTTGGAAATCAAGAAAGCAATTTTGTCACTAATAAGCTTTTTTTTTTTTTTGGAAGAGCAATCATATGCCCCTTTATTTTCACCCATAAGCATTTGTAAAATTCCTTGTAAACGTATTTTTGAGAACTGTTAGAGAGTTTGCATGTTTCAAATGTGAGTCTACCCCCTTGTAAGTCCAAGTGTTATCTTGCCTTATGTTGTTTCAAGTTTTGAGATTGAATTGTTTGGATACAAATGGATGGCTTGGCCTAAAGTATAGTTCCTTTCATTCTCAAATAACTATGATTTTATGGTTACAGTTTTTGTTGGAAAGTTTTCATGGATATTAATGTTATAATGATTTCTTTGGCATGAGAATAGATTTATAAATTTGTTTTGAATATTTAGGGGCATATAGCATGAAAGTGGAATTTATTGGAGCATGTGTTCTAAGCCTTTTTCTCCTTACAAATAAATTATGGATACCTTTCTTAATAAAGAGATTTAGTAGTTTGAGCTATATATTTCTTTCAAAAAAAAAAAAAAAAAAAGAGAAAGATTGTTTGCAATATCTATGTTTTGGCACAAGAGCATGTTTATAAGTCTAGATTAGAGCTTTCTTTTAAACTTGTAATGGCATGTAATGCGGAATTTGGAAGCCCGTTAAAAAATAATCATGTGTCATTTTGTTGGAAGCGTGCCTAGTTAAAAGATTACGAATGGTGGAATAGTGCTATATTTTCTTCTCTACTTGATTGAGCTTTGCATGAAAAATGTCATCATCTTGCCTCGTTTATTTTGAAGCATGATCTCTTATTGTTTAAAGTTATGATGTTTAAAGTTATTAAAATCTTGCATAGTATTTTGATATTTGTATTTCAAATACATCTTTTGCCACTATTCGAGATGTGTGGGGCTTTGTAGTATTTTAGTTCTCCTATGAGATTTCATGAGTTTGTCTCTTTGAGGCCTATTGGAAAGAATTGTATTGTGTGACGCTAAATTGATTGTTGGTAGTTTTGATAAAGTAATAGAAAAGCCCAATGCGTATGTGATGGAAGTGTAGTTACTCTTTGTCAAAGTGCAGAATTCTAATGCCCTTCTAGCTCCAACCTAGTTTGGGAGTAGCCTTTATGCAGTTTTTTTCACTATTTCTTATGTTCTAAGTTTATTGGGAACTTGTAGCATGCAGGTTTTCACTGTTTTCATGTCCCAAACTATTTTGGTAGCGTTATAAGTGCAGTTTTTCATAGTTTTTAACTTCCGAATCATCGTAGGAATGTTATAAGTGCAGTTTTTCATAGTTTTTAACTTCTGAATCATCGTAGGAATGTTATAAGTGCAGTTTTTCATAGTTTTTAACTTCCGAATCGTCGTAGGAATGTTATAAGTGCAGTTTTTCATAGTTTTTAGTTTCCGGATTGTTGTAGGAATGAAGTATACGCAGTTTTCTACCGTTTTGAGCTTCCGGATTGCTTTAAGAGTAAATTATGTGCAAGTTTCTCGCTGCTTTATCTTGATTTGTTTATATTGAGAAGCTTTGTGGTTGGGTTCATGATTGAAAAGATTTATAAACGGTTTTGTGTTAAAATTTCATGAGTAGTCTTCAAAATAAAAGATGTTGTAGGTTGTTTTATATTTGATTTTATGTTAGAAAGTTTTTGCGGATTGTTTTACATCGAGAGGCTTTATCGAAAATGTTTTATGAATGTTTTGTGACGAGGGCTCTACAATGAGGGGTTTCTATAAAATCTTCTCGTTGGAAAGCTTTGGGGTTTTCCACCCCACTCCAAATAAAGAGGAGAAGCACTTGATTATTAGGTATTTTCGTAGGGTTTTGTGTCAAAACAAAAATAGTGATTTTGGTAGATGACTTTTATAGGGTTTTGTATGACACTTAGTTTAGAGGTTTTTGCAAGTCATGTTGGATTTTCTTAGACTTGTGTGGTAGTGTCCCTTAGCACCTTTTGAGAATGATTATGGTTTCTTCATTTGAGTTAGATTATTTTAGTATGTATTTCAAAAGTGAGTTGGTAGGATTTAGAACCTTAAGGAGCTTTGTGTTAGAGGTCTTTAGTGTCCTCTTTGGAGCAAGACAGTCCTTGCTCCCTTAGGTTCTCCTTTGGATGTCAGTCTCTAAAATATAGAATTTCGGGATGAGTGCAAAACCAACAGAGAATCTAAGCTCGAGTCTGGTCTTAGAAGTACATCTCCCTTAGTTGATTTAGCCTTGGTTTAAGGTGCGTTGGGAGTAGTTGAGTCAAACATATCAAGTGCCTCGTTTGGAGTGGGAACATCAAAGGGCATTGTTGTTGTTATAGGATGCACTTGACTTCTACGAAGTGTATCCAATAACAATAATGCCCACACCCCTTTTTGTATTTGATTTTCGTTCTTTTTATATTCTTCGTATTTAGTTGTCTTTTGCTTAGTTTTGTTAGTTTATTCACTGTTTCTTTCGCATTTCAGTATTGCACACCTACAAACTGAGGAGAATCCACATACATACGACTCGATAAATAACTAAAAGTACGTTCTTTTTCTTTTCTGCATTTTCATTCTTTCATATTATCAACTGCTTATAGAACTGCTCTAATACACATTTCTTCTATGTTTTGCGAGGTACATTTTGGAATGCAATGGACAGGGAGCATTGGAGCACTTGGAGCTGGAGCTAGGACAATCGGATCCGAGCATCAGTCGCCCCTATTCATTCCGGTAGGGGCGCTACGGGCGGAACCACCGGGTCGTAGCCCCCGGTGCTATAAGTTTACTAAAACTTAGAAGACCTTTAGGGGCCTAGATGATTTTACGC
Source organism: Dendrobium huoshanense (assembly GCA_016618105.1). Classification (NCBI taxonomy): domain Eukaryota; kingdom Viridiplantae; phylum Streptophyta; class Magnoliopsida; order Asparagales; family Orchidaceae; genus Dendrobium; species Dendrobium huoshanense. The sequence goes on from CM028345.1 coordinate 65,364,189, forward strand.
CTCCCACCTTTAGGGCCTTGCAGAAACTTCAATTATAAATAGGATTGCTTTACTTTTGTTAGATCCCTAAAACCTTGTGACATCCGTATAGGAGTCTTACGAATTAGAAAACAACATCACTTTTGATCCTATAACACTAGTGACATCTAAGGACAAAAACTAAGGACCGAGTCTTAGAAAATATAGACTTAGGGTGCATGTTCACTATAGGATAGAAACATTAAAACAAAAACTTAGTGACACGTTTCCCTAGGTTTTGCTTTTCTTTAATTCACTAATAATCAACCAACTAACTTTAATCTAGTTCATAAAAATCTATTAAAACACTTAACTCTTAATTAAGTTTTAATTAACATTTATAATTATTAAATCATAAATCTAAAATGCACACTTAAATCAATTCTAACTAATCTAATAATTAATTCTCAACCAATCTAAAATCTAAAAGATGTAGATTATATTAGGAGATTAAGCTACAAACTAAACTCATTAGGATAAGAGATTCTTAAAGATCAAACTTAGAATAATCTTTTAAAAGTAATTAACAAATCCCTTAATACACAACAACCGCTCCAAAAGTGAAGTTTATTGGATGGACTACTCCGGGCTGCGGGGCTAAGTGTCCTAAGGAGGCTGGTTCCTCGAGCCTGGTGGCACAACGCCATGAATGGATCTAATGGAGCGTCAAAACCTAAAAATTAATTTTTCTAATTTGCATAATTCAAACTTGATTAATAAATGATTTAATTTACCCTTTTCTTTTCTTTTAACAACCAACTAAAAATAAATCAACAAAATTAATCATCACTGGGTAACCCAGGCCTACGAGGCTATTAAATTAGCCCCAATGAGGGTGAAATAAACCTCACGGCCTCGGTGTGAAACAAAGGTGGTAATTAATCAAACACTAAAATAAAATATCTCTAAAATCAATTTCAAAACACTAATATTTGAACTTTAACTAAAATCTCTTCTTTGCCCTTTCAACAAATAAAAATAAAGTACAAGTAATGCTAACTAAACTACCCTATATAGGATCTACCAAAGTCACACAACCTACACACACTTAGATGAATTTGATAGGACACGACTATTAGCTTTAGGTTAGGCCGTTGTTTTGCTTTACTTTTCTGTACTTTGTTGTGACGTCCTGCATGTGACTCGTGTGCTAGTTGTTGTTTTTGCTACCTGTTGTAGCTTTTCTGCCGTGTTATTTTTGTACTGCTTTCTTTTAGTTCTTCTTTCTGCACTGTGGTTGTGACGTTAGAATACTCATAGATTAGGCACGCTCTTTTACACTAATGTTGTCTGCCTGCAGGTGGCCGTGCTCATATAGCGCTAAAGAGGGCTAAAAATTAATTAATCATATATAACTGCTTTAGGTACCTTCTTCAGCTGCTTAGCCCCCAATAATCAGAGCACGGCTAAGTGATTGATATGAGCATTTTAATTCATATATATAACTGCTTGGGTAAAATTTTATTATAACTGCTTAGGATAACCCCTGCAGGAGAGTCTAGATTTTCCTATTTTTATTAATGTGATGTATTTGAGAGGTAAATTTTGTGAAAATCATTAAAATAAGGCATTTTTAAAGAGATAGGAATCCAAAGGGAAAAGTAAACCCCCACAGAGGGTTTCATTTTTCATTTGGATATCCTTTTGGAGCACTCACTATGAGGAGTCCAAAGGGAAAAGTAAACCCCTGCAGGTGGTTTCCTTTTTCATTTGGGCATCCTTTTGGAGGACGTACTACGAGGAGCCCGAAGAGCTGAAGATGATCCAAAGACGAATCAAGGGAGTAAAGAAGAAGGCTGAAGAAGTGAAGTATAAAAATGCCTTATTTTAAGATTTGCGTCGTTTCCGGGTTGTTGTCGGTGGAGCCCGGCCACCCTTACTTTACTGTACTCTGTGATGTAATATTATATGGCACTTGCCATGGACACTCTCTTCCATGGGATTTTGTTATTTTTGTTGTGTTTTGTTTACTTTGATTGCACAGTAGAACCAACATGCTTTTCTTAGGTTTCTTTTTTGCATGTGCTTGCGCCTGACCGTTAGGCTCTTTTAGGATAAAAAATTCTTTTACTCGTAATTAATAATAAAAATTTAAGATTAACTCACATAGAAACATAACGATTTTAGGGAATAGCCAGAATCGTCCGGGGTGGCATGCACGCATTCTCTCACCTTTTAGACAAACTTCCCCGCCTGAGGGTAGAGTCCGGATAATCTGGCCTATGAGGATGAAGTGCCGGACCTAGGGAAGTTTAGTCATTCAAAAAATTATTTTCTATAAGTCTTTTTAAAATTTCATACATCATTGATTTGGAGACTTTAATCAGCATAAATTATATTAGTGACTAATTAAAATTAAGATTTAATTGCATTAGTTTTAGGAGCATTATACCACTCATAAGCGTGGGATCAATTAGGGATTTCTTTAGTTGTTGATCTCAATTTCAGTGTCTAACCATCCACCCTTCTTCATATGGACTGGATAGCATGGATTTTACACGATTAGGAAGTTTTAGCTGGCTTCCTTTGTCAGGCAAGGAATAAGTCCAGGACTGCATTAGTTAGGCCGTAGATGTTAATGTTGTGTGTACAACACTACATCTTTTATAGATTTAGGGTCTAAAGGTGAGTGGTACGAGTGTACCCCTATACACCTTATTGGTGGGTAAGCTCTCCATCCTCTTGGAAGCTATAAATCCGACCCATCCGCGTCACACAAATGACGCCATCTCCCTCTTTCTCTCGTGCATGTCTGAGATGTGTTGTCCTTCCTTTTGCTCCAGTTTCCACTTCTTCTAGCCGACCGGATGATGACTGAACCATGTGTGATCTGATTGAGCCAATTTGGGACCTTCCCCTTTGATTAGGAAAGCCTAAAAAATTCCCTTGCACTAAACCCATTAGAGAAGATAATTTAACATCCCTAATCGAGAGTTTTCTTAGATCAAGGTCTAAGATATAATTAACTACGGGGGCTTGCGCCTGTAGGAAACCGATCCCCACAATCAAATAAACCCTATTCGATGCTGATGTATAGAATAGGGGAAATCTCGTGAACTTTTGGGTTATAGATATTATTATCTATCGAGGTTGGTAGGTGAAAGCCGCTATCCTCCATGGCTAATCGTATCTATAACTCCATCTGCTCTTCCATCGGCCTGCTTGTGTCGATTGTAAAGGTCTACGACCATTTTGTCCCACGGGACAGTGTGATCGTACTCTTTGCATTCGAACCACACGAGCGGAATCCTTTCGGAGACCCACAGATTTTTGGCGACCACGGTGGGACAGGTTTCTCTCTCCATCTTCGGATGTTAAAATTATCTTCTCTTGTGTGCACTCCGGGTTTAGTGTTCTTTAGTTAGGGTCTTCCTCTTCTAGCTTTACAGGCTATTCCGTCCCTTTCTCCCTCATTCTTTCCAGCAGTTTTGTGTTACGCTAATTGTTACAGTTTGTGTTAACAGACAGTGCAATGGCGTACTCCGGCCATTCAGTTACTTTCTGCTTTGGCTCTGACTCACAGGTGATACTCTCTGAGTCCCTGTTGACGAGCCCACCTGCGGGGGGAATCACCTTCGGTTCTTTTACCGACTCGGCGTATGTCACTTTGGGCGGGCCGACCCCCTCCGAGGCTGCTGCCTTTTCTCTCCCTCAGAGGAGAGGACGCGCAGCCATGCGACTGTTTGGACGACCAGTTGCTCGGCAGCCTGCCCGGGCACCTGCTCGTCCTATTGTTGTTCGTGCGCAGCCAGTGCGCCCGGTGGCTAGGCAGTTAGTGCCTAGGCCACTCCCTGTTCACCCTGTTCGTCCAGCGGTCAGGCGGCCAGCGCCTGTCGCTCATGTTGTTCGTGTAGCCCCGGCCCCTCAACACCGGCAGCCAGTAGCAGTTCATCTACCATTCGTTCCGAAAGAGGCTACTCGTGCTCGAGTCTCCCCTCCTCCTTCCTCTTCGAGGAAGAGGGTGGCTCAGGCCGAGCTTCCTCCACCTCCTACCCGTCGGGTTTCTATTTTCACCCGATTGTCTCACCCTGAGATTGCCGAGGAGACCCCGACACCCCCTCAGTCAGTAGTTCATGTTCCTTCAGTACAGTCTGTGGGCACTGATACCGCTTCTTCCTCCACCTTCGGCCTTGGGAGAAGGGCTATGAGGAATAGGAACAGGAGACTGCGTTTAGCGGCGTCCGATGCAGCAGTTCAGCGGATGACAGATTCTATGGCTCACCAGGAGCCAGTTCAGCAGAGGATGATTCCCTTACAGCCGGAGCCACGTAGACGAGTAGTTACCCCAGTCTCGAATGTTGTAGTTGTCCCTGAGATCGACGCAGTCCAGGGAGGACGCTTCTCACCGCTAGTGCATAGTGGTGACGAGGAGGATGCTGTTCATATTGCAGCAGCCCCTCCTATCCCCACTACTCTTCCTCGCACTCGAGTCCCCAAGGATACTGTTTCTAGGACCCTCACTCAGAGGATCCGAGGCATTATCCGTTCATCGCGCGGTAGAGGTCGTGTTAGTGAGGAAAGGTTACTCCACCAGATCTCTCAGGTGCACGCTCAGTTACAGCGGCAGTCAGTTAGACAGATTTACCGGTGGCAGAGAGGACAGCCACCACGACAGCAGACTAGAGTTGTTCCTACTTATAGACCTCAGGCAGGTGCCCCTGCTGTTGGACGACGCCCTCACCGTCATGGACGTCGCCCACAGTTAGAGCCTGTCCGACCCCAGCTTGGTTCAGTTGTCGTTGCCCCCTCCACTCAGTTAGATGTTCCTACCGGGTCCCGTCGTAGTAGATGGGTTTGGAGATGTCGGCAGGTGGATGAGCCTGTCAAGACAGAGCAGACAGTTGGTACAATTCGACGAGTTGATACAGTCCCTTCAGTGTCAGTACCAGTTCAGATGAGTTGTGATGCAGTTGATGTTGAGGATAGTACTCGGGCTCGAGTGGAGCCAGTTGTTGTTCCTAGTACCCTTAGGATTTCTTCTCCTTTGGGTCCGTACATAGATGCTCTTCATCAGACCTCCGATGAGGATTTACTCGAAGGAGAGTCAGATGAAGACATCCCCGTTCACCGTGTTTGTGTTGTCACGAGGCGTGGCACGTCAAACGAGCAGCATGAGCAGTACGATAATTTAGAGGAACAAGGGGAAGCTGATGTACCTTCCACCTCAGCACAGGGTGGACCTCCCCGTTTAATAGACACCGATGTTGTGGTTTTGCAGTTGCAGTCTCAGATGGCGGAGATGGCTAGAGCCATGGCGGCGATGACCGCCCAGTTGACGATGTTGGGGGCTACACCCCATGTCATGGATGTAGTTACTCCTACTACATCCAGAGACGAGCCAGTATCACCACAGTCGCCAGCCCCAGAGCCTGTTAGAGTTGATAGAGTTCAGAGGGCAGTTCCGATGTCTCCCCCAGCAGTACCTTTGAGTGTGCCAGTCCAGAGTCAGTCAGTACAGTTGTCACCAATTCAGATTCAGGACATGATTGCACAGAGGGTTGACCAGGCTATAGCTTCTAGAAAGTCTGAAGATTCTGTTAGTAGAGGTCATCCATACCCGGTAGAGTACGAGCGGGAGCCTTATCCCGCTGGTTTTGTTCCTTCCCGTTTTTGAGTTTTTGATGGGTTTGGGAACCCAAAGCAACATGTGGCTCAGTATCGGGCCATATGTTGTAACATTGGAGGAAATGATGCTTTGATGTTGAGACTGTTTGTTAGTAGTTTAGGGGGAGTGGCATTTGAGTGGTATGCCGATCTCCCTAATGATTCAGTTCGCACTTTTGCTGAGATGGAGCAGTTATTTGTGCAGAGGTTCATTAGTACAGAGCATAGAGTGACTGTTGGTGAGTTGGTAGTGACCAGACAGCGCCCCCACGAGTCTCTACTTAACTATATAGTTAGGTGGAGGAATCTTAGTCTTCAGTGTGAACCTCAATTGCAAGAGCAGCATGCAATTGAGATTCTGTTGAAGAACATAGATGGTCCTATCGCTCCGTACCTGAAAGGTTTTAGCATTCGAACCTTTCAGAAGTTGTTAACCAAAGTCACTAGCCTGCAGGACAGCATACCCAGTGCAGTCCCTCCTAAGGCTGAGAGTCAACCTATCCGTAGACCTCAGCGTTTGGAGTTTTCTGGGGCACCACCTCCTAGGAAGGGAGAGGTGCATAGTACTTCTGATGCTTATGATAGAGGCAAGAGGCTCATGGTTAGTTCAGTACCACAGCGTCCACCACCACCACGACCTCAGTTTCAGCCCTGACCTTAGTTTCCACCACCAGTACAGCCTCCTGGTCAGTTTCAGCCACGACCACAGGGTCAGCAGCCTAGGCCCTCTTATAGAACTTCAGAAAACCAACAGTATTTATAAGAGAAGCTTAGCAAGGAGTATCCCTTTAAAAGGGAGAGTGTAAAGAAGATTTTCAAATTTTTAGTCAAGAAAAATATTTTGACATTTCCACCCAACAAGAGAGTGGAAGATGAAGGGAAAATAGAGCATCCCTTGTACTGTCCATTTCATAAGCATATTGGCCATGTGATTGATGATTGCTATGTGTTCAAGGATAGGGTGGAAAGCCTTATGGCTAGTGTTGAGATTCACTTGCAGGATTGTGATTTGGTACATCATCGAGGCAAGGTTGCTCAGATAGTTCAGATGGTTACTAGCTCTAGTCAGTATGACAGTCAGTGTGGTGTTCAGAGCAGTGACAGTAGAGCACCTCTTAGTTCTGGGGAAGAGTGGCAGCTTGCACTCTCTCGCAAGACAAGGGGTATGATCAGACGGGCAGTTCAGAGTTCAGAGGCAGTTGAGAGGAGGCTTCCACTGGCCAAGTCGACAGTTGCCAGCCCAGTTTCTTTGCCGGTTTCTTTCTCTTCTTCTGTTGTAGTGCCTACTGAGCACATTTCTTCTACTTCTCCTTGTATTAGAAAGATGTATGAAAGAGAGAAATTTGTTGTAACTTCTGAGGGGAAGACAGGATCTCTTCCAGCACTGACGCTAAAGGATTTTGTTCTCCCTTCAACTGATAATGAATTAATGGAAGAAAATGATTCTGGCTACTTGGTGTCTTGCTCCTTCTAGTTCTACTTTTTCTAGCACTCGTTCTTCTTCTATTTTGTTTATTTCTGAAAATGATGACGGTCTCTCTTATGGAGAAGAGTTTGAGTGTGAGGAAGAGCCTGTGTTTGCTATTCCTTAGGGAGGTTGTTACATGGATTCTGAGGATGAATCCGAGAACACTCCACAATCACTTTTTGTTGAACCAACACAAGCCATGTCACCTGAACTAAATGAGTTCTTTATTGAATCTGATTCAATACGAGAGATACAGTTGCGTTCAGGTAAGGTCCTACCACCTAAAATGACTAAGAATAACAAAGAAAAAGATAGAAACATCATTACCCAACAGGATGATCCTATCCCTCCTCCTCAAGCACCTGCTAAGGAGAAGGGAAAAGGCCCTCAGTTGGATGTTGATTACAATGTGTTGGCTCATTTAAGAAAGATTCCTTCTCTCCTTAGTGTGTACGATGCACTTATGATGTCTTCCGACTTGAGAGAGACTTTGGTGAAAGCTTTGCTTGAACCAGAGTCTTATCAAGCCTTCTTTGCCACTGAGTCAGTTAATGATGCATGCTATTTGAGAGAAATGTCATGCATTACCTTTTCAGACCAGGATCTTCTTTTAGGGACTCCTGATCATAACCGTTCTTTGTACGTCACCACTGAAGTAAATGGTTATGAGTTGAACAAGGTCCTCATTGACCAAGGAGCTTCAGTTAATATCCTTAATCATGCCACCCTACAGAGTCTCTCCCTTGGTCACTTAAAGCTCACTTCAGATAAGATTATGCTGAAGGATTTTAATGATCAAGGTCAGCGAGCTCTAGGTTCCATTACTTTGCCTTTGCGTTTCGGAGATCTTTTGACTGAGGCAAAGTTTCATGTTATTGAGGCAGATACCTCATACAAGGCTCTCTTAGGAAGGTCTTGGATACATGAATATGAAATGGTGCCCTCTACACTGCACCAGTGCATTAAGTATATGAGGAATGACGTAGAGTTTTCCATTCTTGGAGATACTCAACCTTTTGCTGTGCATGAGGTCTCTATTTATGATGATGTCGAGCATTACATGCCTCGGAAAGCTCGTCGACCTCCCACTGCCCAGTTACCAGTGATACCCACTAGTGTTGAACAGGGTCCTATACAACCACTAGCACAGGGTCCATCACAAGTTGGGATTGGAGCAGATGTTTCCGCTACAGACCTAGATGAATCTTTACGGTTTGCACTCAGGCGCGATGTTCCTCCTAGTAGAGGTAGGGGATTGCGTGGTAGGGGTTGAGGTAGAGAGTCAGTTCGCCCTCCGAGGAACTTTGATACTCGAATCCCTCCTCCCTCGCACTTGTACACTTCCCCTTTGACTATTGAGTCCGACTCTGATGATGAGATGATTGATGTTCCTCGTCATTCAGTCCCTTTGCCTGCCTTTAATGTTGATCACAATTCCTATCCCACATTTCATAGGAGTTTGATACCTCAGGGTGGTTTAGTTGTTGATAGTGATTCAGACGACGACGGAGATGTCGGACGTCAGACTACTAGCCAACAATCCCTTTCTCGCTAAATGTACGGGATGAGAATTGAAGAATCTCCTCCTCAACCTTCCCCTACACCACCCGCTAGTGTTCGTGGTGCACTACCCTTACATAGGCGTTCTGTACAAGAGCTGCACACTCTTTATGTACCAGCACAATCTGCTTGGCATGCGTCATTGTTTCATAGTGTTGGTATCCCACAGAGTACTAACATACAGGATCCTGTGGAATCCACTGTGAATGATGAGATCATACCAGTTCCCCGATACTTCTCCCCTACTGTGGATAACTTTGTTGAGCGGAGCATTGTCCCTTCGACTTGGTCAGGTAGACAGGCCCAACAGCAGGCCCGTATTTGGCGAACTGATTTTCCTCGAACGGGGCAGGGTACAGGCTATTCTCAAGAAGATCAGTCCCCTTTCGCTAACATTCGGGTTGTCTCTCATTCCTATCCGGTTGTTTCCATCTCCGATGATGAAGACCCGGAAGAGAATGAGGACAGGGTCCTTGAAGCTCCACAAGAATTTGAAGATGGCGCCAGTTCTGCCATGGATGAGCTGTGTGAGATTAATTTGGGCACTGAATCGGATCCTCGACCTATTTTTCATAGTGCTTTGCTATCCGAATCAGAGGCTCAAGAGTATGTTGCACTCATTTCTGAGTTTAAAGATTGTTTTGCCTGGAACTATACGGAGATGCCCGGCTTAGATCCAGAAGTAGCAGTCCATAAATTAGCTATTAGTCCTGATGCAGTCCCTGTTAAGCAGTCACCTCGCCGGATGAGGTTAGAGATTGAACAACAGGTGATCGCTGAGACTAAAAAGCTTATAGAAGCTGGTTTTGTTCGTGAAGAGAAGTATCCCACTTGGCTTGCCAATGTTGTTCCAGTCCGGAAGAAGAATGGTCAGATCCGTGTTTGTATAGACTTCCGTGATTTGAATAAAGCATGTACTAAGGATGATTTTCCTCTTCCTATCCCCGAACTCATGGTTGATATTACTTCGTCCCATAGCATTTTCTCTTTCATGGATGGTTCATCTGGTTACAATCAGATTAAGATGACCCCTGAAGATGAGAAATTCACTGCTTTTTGCACTCCCATAGGTGTGTTTTGTTACAAGGTGATGCTCTTTGGCCTCAAGAATGCCGGGGCCACCTATCAGCGTGCCATGACTATCATTTTTGATGAGTTGATTCATGAGCAAGTTGAATGCTATGTAGATGATTTAGTGGTCAAAAGCAAAGTCCGTAGTGATCACCTCCGAGACCTACGAATCGTTTTTGAGCGCCTAAGAAAGCATGATTTGAAGATGAATCCCCTAAAGTGCGCATTTGGCGTTTCTGCGGGGAAGTTTCTTGGTTTTATTGTTCGCTATCGTGGCATTGAGATTGATCCCTCCATGATCAAAGCTAGAGTGGACTTGAAACCTCCTAGGAGTCTTACCCAGTTGAGGTCATTTCAGGGGAAACTTGCTTTCTTGTGGAGATTTATCTCCAATCTAGCTGGTAGATGTCATCCCTTTGCTGCTTTAGCAAAGAAGGATGCCCATTTTCATTGGGATAAGAATTGTCAGGAGGCCTTTGAGAGCATAAAGCGCTACTTGACAAATCCTCTAGTGTTAGCTGCACCCATCCCTGATCACCGTTGATTCTTTACACTACTGCCTTGGATGAGTCACTTGGTGCACTTTTAGCTCAAGAAAATGAAGAAGACAAAGAGAATGCCTTGTACTACCTTAGCAGACGATTGATTCCTGCAGAGCTAAAATACCCGGCAATGGAAAAGCAGTGTTTGGCTTTGATCTTTGCTGTGCAGAAGCTTAGACACTATATGCTCTCACACAAGATCAGTTTGATTTCTCGAGTCAACCCTTTGCTGTACTTGATGACCCGTCCGACTTTGTCAGGTCGTCTAGCACGTTGGTCCATGATTTTACTGCAGTTTGATATTACGTTTGTCCCTCAACGGGCCGTCAAAGGACAGACTCTAGCTGATTTTCTTGCTTCTCACCCGATCCCTGTAGATTCCCCACTTAATGACGATTTGCCCGACGAATTAGTCATGAGTGTGGAAGAGCAGGAGTCCCCTACTTGGGAGTTTTACTTTGATGGAGCTTCTTCCATCAAATCACTGCGACCTTATGAAACTCCTGTGGTTAGGGTAGGTTTGGGGCTTGTTTTTGTGTTTCCTGAAGGCCATACCCTCCGTTACTCCTACAGTCTTTCAGAGCCTCGTACTAATAATGAAGCTGAGTACGAAGCCCTGATTGTAAGACTTGAGTTGGCCGTTCAGATGAGCATCGTGCGGGTGAAAATCTTTGGAGATTCCCAACTAATTATTAATCAAGTTGCTGGAATTTTCAAAGTTCTCAAACCCAAGCTCTTGCCTTATCACGATAGGGCAATGGAGCTCTTGTGTTTGATCCCTGAAGTAACTTTAGTTAGAGTCCCTCGATCTGAGAATGGTAGAGTGGATGCACTAGCTAAACTTGCTAAAGAGTTGGCTGACCCGAATGGAAACCCGGTGTCGATTGTTGTCTAGTACCGACTGTGAGAAAAATAAAATCATCTCAACTAATTTTATTTTATAAATACTTAATTTTAAATATAATTCTTTTATGTAAATATTTAATTTAGTAGAGTATAATAGAATTTATATTGTATAATAAATCTATATAATTTAAATAGAGAAAGAGAAGGAGAGAAAGATAGATTTTTAAAATAACTTTTGAAATAAAATCTATCCTATTTTATTTATGGAAAATAATTTGCTTTATTTATATTTTTGAACATTCTCTTTCAATTGAATCTGTATATTCGGATATCAGACCGCCTCGAAAGACAGACTGATATCCTTCTATTGATTCTGAAAAAAAAAGAACAGACAATTCGCTTTCCTGATCAGGTATGACATAGGGAATATACAAATCACCCAAAAGGACGATCCGTATTTTCCCTAGTTACCTAATTAGATTAGTAAATTGTTGATTCATCCCTAAAATCAAGTATACAGACGATATTTGATTTACTCGTGAAAATAAATCAAATACATATCTATTTCTTGATTATAAGGAATGAATCTAAACAAAAGTATAGATAAGACAGGGTTTTCTATTTAAAAATAAGAATTTTATCTTCTCACATGATTTGTTTTATTTATATTTAGGATATATTTCTCCCGATTAAACCTACATAGTCAGATACTATACTGCCCCGAAGGACAGACTAATATCCTCCTATTGATTTTAAAGGGAGAAGCAGTACAATTCATTCTCCTAATCAGGTGTAGTATAGAGAATATTTAAATCATCCTGAAAGGATGACGAGTACATTCTCTAATCGACCTGATTAGATTAACGAATTGTAAATTTTGTTTCTATAATTAAGTATAGAAGACATTTGATTTGTTAGTGAGAAACAAATCAACTATCTATCTATTTCCTAATTATAGAAATAACTCCTAAATGTGAATAAAACCTAATCTACGTCCACAGATCTTTCCCCTGCCTCAGAAAGGAACTTTGGTAGGGTTTAGATTATTCTGGGTTTTAGACTCCCTACAGGGGCAAGCCCCTGTAGTTAATTACATCTCCTAAGAGAAAACTCTCGATTTAAATGAAGACTAATTAATTCCAAAATTATATATAAATTTAATTAAATATTTGGGCTAATTTAAATTTTCACGATCAGGCTTTAGATTATAGAGTTGAATTTATAAGAGTTAGAATTGATTAGAAGGAGGAACGTGCAGAGAGAAGTGTATACAATCTGGACTTACCACCTGCCTAGAGTGGGCTGCCAGCTAACAATCCTAATCACAACAATTTGCCGATGATGCAAGAGTTAAGGTAGCTCTATCCTAGGAATCAAGGAATTTATTAAAGAATTTAAAAATAAATGCAAGGAGATATGCTTACAAAAAAAAACAAAAATCTACTCATATGCGAATGATGTATGAAACAGTTATATATGAAAGAGCTGGTTTTTTTATTAATATAATTTTCATCGGTTACACCCCAGAATTTGCAGTAAAGTAATGGTGGCCAGGATCCACCGACAACAAACCTGGGTTCTAAACCTACGAGAAAATAGAATTAAATATAACTGCTTATGGTCTTCAAGCTCCGAGTCTTCTATGGAATTCCAAAAAGGAACGTCCTTCTGAAGGAGGACATTACTTTTTGGAGCCCCATTTGTATATTTATAAGCAGTTATCTTTAATTCTTTTACAGACTCCAGACGCTGTACAGACTCAATCTATATACAACAATTCTAGGAAATGAAAAGCAGTACATCAGATCCTAAAAAACATTCTACTGTTGAAGTAATATAAAAGACAGGAAATAAAGCAGTTATATAATGATGCATGTTATGAGTGCGTTGTGTACAGTTATAAATGCAGGAAAGTAAAGACAGAAAAGTAAAGTACACGGCCCTCACTTTATTCACTCCGCACTCTGGTGTACAGACAGAAAGATAAATATGCATGCTTATGCAGTACAGAAAGGTAAGCAATCACACATAGGTGCCCTCTAGGCAAGACACCCGCAAGCAAACCACAACAATCCACCGGCCTAACTTAGGCTAGAGTTGGTTGTCCTAGCAAGCATCTAAGTGTATGAAGAAAGCTGTGTGGCTTGGATAGGTCCTAATAGGTTTATTTGTTTAAATTACATGTATTATTAGGATTGATTTATTATAGGTCAAATGAATTTAATTAAAATTTAAGTAAAGTATATTTTAATTTATTAAGAATTATTCCAATTTTGAATGTTGGAGTTATTTAATTTAGTTATAAAGAATCTATAGATTGATAATTCCCTAAGTGCAGGAAATCATCAATTTATAAATCCTAGGACTTTCAGAATAAATACCCGTCTTAGACAGAAGATAGGTATTTATTTTGAGAATCCTTATAATTTATTAAGGAGAGAGAAAGAGACCTTATAAATGTAATACAACGTGCCCTCCCGAAGGAATCTAGCACGTCGTATAAGGTCGGTGGTTTATTATTCTTTATTTGAAGATCTCCAAATCCAAACGGATTAGTGCCTTCCTAAAAGGAGTCAAGCACAATCCGTAGGAGATCTCTTTGTTATTTAAATGTTTTAAGGATCTTTAAAAATCAAAATGCCCAAAGTCCTCCAGAAGGAATCAAACTTTAGGCATAGAAGATCCGAATTCGTTTAATCTAAATCAATTATCAAATTTAATTGATTAAGATAAATCTTAATAAATCAAATTATCTAATTAATTCAAATTAAAGGAATGTATAATTTAATTGAATTATTAATAGATTTTAATTAATAAAATTAGAAATTATTAAGAATTAAAGGTTTATTAGATTATTAAGGATTTGAAACTGAGTTTGAGATTTGATATTTGATTATTGGTTGGATATCATCTTTGTTTCACACCGAGGCCGTGAAGTTTATTTCACCTTCCTTGGGGCTAAGCTAATAGCCTCGTAGGCCTGGGTTACCCAGTGATACCCGATATATTTAAGTAGCTTAAGTTGATTAAGAATTAGGAATTGAGGATTTTTATTAGAAATGTTTTAGATTGATTACAATGATTTGAGGTTGATTTAGATTTTTGAAGATTTTTATTAGATTTATTTGAGTTTATTAGAACAAGAGAGAAGAGAGTCCTTAATCTATTAGTTGTTATAAGGTCAATTAATGTCAAATCAATGTGTATTTGATTAATAGGGCTATGATACTAGTTTTCTATGTTTTAGTTCAATCCCAAAAGGGATGTATGTGTAGTTCTTCTTAGGTTTGACTAAGTTGACTAAGACATTGTCCTTAATTGTTGTCCTTAGTGTCACTAGGTTATAGGATTGAAATCAAGTTCACTAACCCTTTTGACACTAATTATAAACACATCAAAGCAAACATGAACAAATAAGGTGCATCCTAATGTCTTATGGAAGGGTTATAATAAATCATTATAGTTATAGGTCATTTGATGACCTATAAACTTAAACAATTTACCATAGAGGAATAGATATATCAAGTTAGAATAAAATGATCTTGAGATATATATTTATGCACATGTATATTAATATCCCTAAATCAAGAGTCAATCGAATTTGATATGATGATCATGTACAATTTATTAGTTAATTAAACTTGGTTAAACATAATATTGAAGGTGGATTTTAATTAAACCATACATGATCAATATCTAAACCTATTTTCAGTGAAAGAAAGATTCTACACTGATTCCATAGAACTCTAATATGCTTGAAATGAGTTTTAGATTGAGTAGATTATGAATTTGCAAAAATCAAGATCAAATTATGATCAAAATTTTGTAAATTCATAATCCAGTTCATATTGCATCAAAATGGCTTAAGAAAATTACTGGAGGTCCACCCTAAGATCTACTACATCTCTGCCAAAATTCAACTCAAGATAATATATATATTTTTATTTAAAAATAAAATAAATATTTCAGTATTATTGAAATTATTAAAAATATATTAGTAAAAATAATTTTTTATTATTTTTATAATAAACTACAAGAAAATACGAACAAAACAAGCCCAAGAACTCCAGAAATGGGTTAGAAATGAAATTCTGGTGAATTTTCGAAGTTCTGGCAATTTTTTGGATTTATTTTAAATATTTTAAATTCAGTCAAACGGCGGCGGCGCTGGGACATGCGGCGCGCGCGGGTTCTGCCGTGTGGACGACGGCGGTCAGTGGCGGGTCCCGCCACTTATCCAGCTCGGCGAGGTTTTGAGCCGCTGGATCCAGGGGAGCACGGATCCGACGGCTGATGGTGAACCCGCCTTTGATATCAACATAGAATGATCGGATGGCCAGGATCAAGCCCGTGGGTTTGAACAAATGGCCATGATCTGTCTGGATAAAAAAAAAATAGAGCATCCGATAATTTGAACTGGGAAAACGGATTGCGGATGTAACTACATCATAACCGTTAATCTGAAATAAACAGATCCGACGACTAAGACGTCGTCTTCCTCCTCCGGCCAAAACCGAAACCCTAGACTTTTTTTTTATTTCGTTTTCATTAAATACTTAACCAAACGACTTGAAACTTTGGACAGAGGCGTAAAAAGATCTAAGGAGGAATGGGGAATTAATTTTAATCCATTTAATACAATGTTTAGTGAGTTATTTAGGAACCTAGAAAAAATCCTAGGGTTGGAGATTTACCTTGATATAATGTATGGATTTGAGTGATTTAAATCTCTCTGGATTTCTGGAATCTCCACGCCCAACTTCCTTGAAGACTTTGAGACTGGAGGATGCTTCTACACGAAGTTGAGGGAGGTTGGACGGAATAGTTCACGGTTCTCCGCTCCTCTCGTCGCCGGCAGCCTCCAAACAATGGGAAAATATTAGGGAAAGGTAGATAAGAGCTTGGGGAAGCAAAACAAAATGTTAGTTTGCTCTGGGAATCCGTGGAATGAGAGTTGGCTTGGAATGAGCTCCTCCCGCCTCTCTTCCCTATTCCAGCTGCTGGAGCCAAAAGGGACGGCCAGGATTCATCAGAGAGGGGCTTTGGATGCTGGAAAGCTGTCCACGGCCGTTAGAAGGACAAGAGGGTGGCTGTACTGGGCAGGATGAGCTGGCCACTTCCTGGTTTGTCTTCACATGGGAGGGGACCATCCGAGGTGGCTGGGCCGATTTGGCTGCTGGGTTGGGTTTGATTGAGCCCAAAGAAACTTCTGGAATGGATCCCAAGGGCTGCAAGGGTCTGGTTTGGACTGGTTTGGCTTGATAAGTTGGGTTGACTATTAGAGCTCATTTGAGCTCTAGTTGACCAATTGACTGGTCAAGGGAGGTCAAGGCTACTGAGTTGGAGTCTAAACCATGCCTAGAGCAGATCTAGACTGTTAGATAGGTTGGGTCCTAAGAGATTAAATTAAATGAAGGAAGTTGACCATATAAAGGGTTTTTTAATCCTAGAGTTGACTGGTTTGACCAGTCAACTAAGTCAATGGCTGATGATGTGGCATCAAGGCAGACTATGGAATGTTCTAAGACTATTAGATGAGTTTGAATTGGGCTGGATTCATTGAGTTAGGAGGTTGGACCAAAGGGATGGTTCTTTAAGACTTAGGTTGACTGGTTTGACCAGTCAACTCAGTCAACACTTGATAAGGAAAGTTATGAGGAGTCCATGGTATGTTAATTGAGTGATGGGATCTTGATTGAGGGCTTGAATGAGTTAGATATCCCTAATGGGTTGAGATAACCCATTAAGACCCTTAAAGGGTGATTGGGCTCAATGGGTTGACTAAGTCAACCAGATTGACCCAGGGGTTAGGAATGGATTGAGCAGGTCTGATTAAACATTTAGAGTATGATGAGGGTGGTATTGGGATTTTAAAAGGCTATTAAGGCCAAAAAAAAAGGCTTGATGGGCCCTTAATGGACCTTAGGCCAAAATTGGTTGATTTGGTAAACCGGCTGGGTTCGAGGTCTGGAAATGGGTTCGACAGGTTCAGAACATGATTCTGAATCTATCAAATGGGGTCCCAGGGTCTGGAGAGGTCAATTTGGTCAAAATCACCATTTGAACCCTTAAGGGCCTTCTTGGGTCAACTCTATTGACTTGGTCAACCAGGTTGACCCAGGGGCTGGGAATGGGTTGAACAAGTTTGGTTTGGCATTTGGAACTTACTGGAAGTGGTTGCATTCAATTTGGAGCTCATTTGGTTTGAAATCACTGTTTGGGCCCTATGGGGGTATTTTGGTCATTTTGACCCCCTGGCTAAATAGGGGTCGAATTGAGCCAGCCCAGAGGCAGTTTAATGTTCAGGGAGTCAGGATTGAAGGTCTGAAAGTGATTAGAGACTTTGGGAAGGTCTCTAAGGCCAGGGTCTAATTAAGGACAGGTCCAGTGGCATAGGCTGTAAATATTTGAAGGTTTTACAGCCTTTGGGTTTCAATTTAGTAACTGAGGTTAGAGAGCTCAGAATGGGCTCAAATTTGGAGGGTTGACACTAGAGACATGTCCCATCAGTATGAAACTGACAGAGCTTGAATCTGAGTTCATTTCATTGGGTTTTAAAATTCTAGAAGATTTGCTAGAAAAGGCCTTTAGGACCAAGCCTTAGGACCTTGGATTTGGGTCTGGAATTGACTGGGATTTGGATTGGCTTGAATATGAATTGAGTTTAAGATTGACTTGAATCTGTATTGGGTTTAGGATCTGATTAAAGACCTCATACAAAAATGAGGTCAACAAATGGATCCCCAACATGTGTGATGAATTCGAAGAATAAATCACATATGTTGGCGTTGACCGAGGTAGATTAAAGAAATTTAGAAACTGAAGATTTGGTTGATAGATTGATTTTTATCAAATAGATAACTGGACCCAATTGAGAGATCGATTCTCAAAGGGATGAAATTGAATTTTAAATGGGAACTTGATTCCCGGATAAGCAGGCATCAGGACCTAACCGATAGATCGATTATCAGAAATGTTTGATTCTGAACTCTAACTGGAAGATCGATTTCTAGAAAAAGATAGAATCGGGATGGGAGATCGATTCCCAAAAGCAGGCATCAGGACCCAACCGATAGATCGATTATCGGAAAGGTTTGATTCTGAACTCTAACTGGAAGATCGATTTCCAGAAAAAGATAGAATCGGGATGGGAGATCGATTCCCAAAAGCAGGCATCAGGACCCAACCGATAGATCGATTATCGGAAAGGTTTGATTCTGAACTCTAACTGGAAGATCGATTTCCAGAAAAAGATAGAATCGGGATGGGAGATCGATTCCCAAAAGCAGGCATCAGGACCCAACCGATAGATCGATTATCGGAAAGGTTTGATTCTGAACTCTAACTGGAAGATCGATTTCCAGAAAAAGACAGAATCGGGATGGGAGATCGATTCCCAAAAGCAGGCATCAGGACCCAACCGATAGATCGATTATCGGAAAGGTTAAATTTAAACTTTAACTGGAAGATCGATTTCCAGAAAAAGCGAATACCCAGACGAGAGAGCGATTCTCGAATGAGCGGATTTAGAACCTGACCGATAGATCGATTATCGGAAAGGTGAAATTTAAACTTTAACTGGAAGATCGATTTCCAGAAAAAGTGAATACCAGACGAGAGAGCGATTCTCGAATGAGCGGATTTAGAACCTGACCGATAGATCGATTATCGGAAAGGTGAAATTTAAACTTTAACTGGAAGATCGATTTCTAGAAAAAGCGAATACCCAGACGAGAGAGCGATTCTCGAATGAGCGGATTTAGAACCTGACCGATAGATCGATTATCGGAAAGGTGAAATTTAAACTTTAACTGGAAGATCGATTTCCAGAAAAAGCGAATACCCAGACGAGAGAGCGATTCTCGAATGAGCGGATTTAGAACCTAACCGATAGATCGATTATCGGAAAGGTGTGATTTAAACTTTGACTGGAAGATCGATTTCCAGAAAAAGCAAATACCCAGACGAGAGAGCGATTCTCGAATGAGCGGATTTAGAACCTAAAGTGTTTGAATTCTGTTGAAGATCAATTTGCAGACTTTGTCGTTGGCTGTAAACCTTGAACTTTTCATCTTTATATATAACTTGAGGTTCAATTGAGCCTGCAGATGCTTCTCTTTCGAACCTCCAAGCTCTTCTAATCTTGAGTTTAACATTCAGTTCTGAGATAGGATTGTAGTTTACTTCGACTTGTAGTGAAAGTGGCTATACTTCCAAAAGGATAATAGCCTTTACAAAAATGATCAAAGCAAATAGCATATAGTAAGTTGGAGCTCTATATGTGGTCACGTATACCCACAAAGCTTCAACCAACTTCTTGTGCTATTAACACTTGTTGTCATTTAAAGTCTTCTTAAACTCGATACCAGAATTTATTGGAGTCCTCTACCAATCTATTTGTCCGAGGGTGATAGAAGGTCGAGTATCTCCAATTGATGTTGTGATATATAAAGAAATTATATATTCAGGATCTTCTGAATGAAGGACCATTATTCGGAATAATCCAGAAAGGACTACCGAATCGGTACACAACATTATCTTTGAAAAGAGTGTTAGAACTTGATGAGCTTCGACTTTTTCTCAAAGGAAGCATTCATCTTTGGTGCAGATTAGTGTATAATACCCAATCTAGCATATACTTCTTCTATAGCCTTCTGTGCTTTTGTTTCATTTAGACACTTCTACCAAATCTGATCGGATGATCTTCTAGGCAGAGGGGAATCGATCAGAGTATAAGATAATAAATATCTTTTGATTCTTCCTAAGGGAGCTTGTTTTCTCGCAAGTATTCGATGAAGGGTTTTCTCCAATCTACTTCTTCGTCGTCTACTGCTAAAACAATTTTCACCTCAGCGGGGAATTTTTTTATTTATATATATCCAGAATCAGGGAATCCTGGATAACGTCGCCATTGAAATTTGTTTCGATAGATGAATGGCATAGTATTGATAAGGAATCAGGATATCTTTCACTACTTTGTAAATTCTAGCTACCTGATTAATCAGAAGTCAAGAATCTCCAAAGATTTTGGTGTATATTCGATCTAATTTAGAATTATCAAATCTAAACCAGTTATCGTAGCCTCGTACTCAGCTTCGTCGTTTGTACATGGCATTGAAATATGGTAGGAGTAATACATCACACGTTGATCAGGTGTGACAAGTATTATACCAATTATGATTTATTCTGGGAAGATATCATCTAATTCTTCTTATCAACTGGAAGGATTACCATCGAAATATAGAATTCCCGGATGAACTTCTCATTCGACTTGAGTTTCATGAGTTATACATTCGGTAGTTCCTCATTTATCAGGTAATTATCTAACACTGGAGAATATCATCTGATGTTGTTAACTGACTTGAAATAATGCCATCAAAAGAGAATTCCCAGATGAACTTCTCATTCGACTTGAGTTTTATGATTCATTC
This sequence comes from Dendrobium huoshanense, assembly GCA_016618105.1. Classification (NCBI taxonomy): domain Eukaryota; kingdom Viridiplantae; phylum Streptophyta; class Magnoliopsida; order Asparagales; family Orchidaceae; genus Dendrobium; species Dendrobium huoshanense. The sequence goes on from CM028345.1 coordinate 65,384,729, forward strand.
ACTGGTAGTTCTTCATTTTTAGGCAATCGTCTTGAACACGGTAAGTTGCTATGAAATCTACTGCAAAGTATCACTCCACTACTCGTAGAGGAGTGAATGTGATGTCAAACTTGCGGTAGAACCATCGACCAATTATTATGGACCCAGATTAACTTCCTTAGAAGTTAAGATGAAACCTCCCTTTTGTTTTTTTTTTAAATTAAAACTTATTTCAAAAGATCGAATTCAGGGAAAGAGAATTGATCTTTTCAGTTTCTTGCTTGATCTTTTATATTTAATAAGGTATCAATGCATAGAAATAAATCTGATATTTAGATTTTCAAAAATCAAGTATCAAGAAAAATATCGGGGAAAAGTAGATTCTCTGAGATTTAGGATTTTGGAAAGGAAGCCCTTTACTTAATTTATTTTTCGATGTATACTTTGAGCATCTTTCGTTGTTTGGCATACTTTGGTGCATCTTTCCTCTTTTTCTTCTTCTTTCTTCTTTTTTTTTGGCGCACTTTGCGCATCTTTTATTTGGCACATTTGTATGCGTCTTTTCATTTTCGCGTACATTACGCGTCCCCTTTTTTTTATATGTATACATATATATATAAATTTTTTAGCAAAGGGGCTTCCTTTTAGAACCCTAAGATGAACCTCAGTTGTAGGATTATCTTCTAAACACGAGAGAAGAATATATCGTTCTCTCATAAGGAGAAGAAGTATCCACAAAGCGAATCCGAATTTCCTTTGATAGGAATGATAACTTGATAAGGAAAATTTTAGAATAGATCTATAAATATGCTAATGATACTTATAAGATATAAAATTGCAGGAACTTTGAAAAGATTTTATTTCTAAGCTAAATTTACTTTTGATATAGGTTTAGATTTAAAATCGGTGTCGACCCTCGAGCGAGAGGGAGGAGGGAGGGAACATAGTCTTCTCTCTTTTTTTTTTAATGTTGGTCATCAATAACTTCTTATTCTTCTGAACACTTGCTGTAGTCAAACATAATTTCCTTCATTTGAAATTTAAGATAGCTGATACATCGTCTTTTGGAAAAGTAAATCAGATACTTTCTAACAAAATGTAAACTCAGGTTTTCTCTTCTTATAGAGATGAGGAAGCATCGACCATGTTAACACTATCAGACGCTTCTCCATCTGTTTCTTTATTCTCTGCAGCTTCTGCTTCATCGATCTGGCGGATACTTTCTTTCAGATGATCCACCATTTCTTCTATTGTTTTCTCTTCCGTATTACATGGATGTACTTGTATATTCTCTCTGGAAGAAGAAATTTCAATAACAGATTTCAACTTCTTTGGTACTTCTTCCATCGTGTTATTCTTCTGATTCATCAGTATAGTTGGAGTTGGGACCATCCCGGGCTGCCAAATCCTCTCTCTATTAGATAAAGAGTTTGACTGATTTGCGAACTTCAGTCTCCTCTTATCAAAACCAGAGGATGATTCGCTACCCTGTGATCGGTGTCGGTCAACTCTTAAGGGGAGTTGATTTGAAGGATGACCAGAAGATCTTGCTGGAGAATTTCTAAACCGATGTGAATGCGGAGAAGATATGAGATCATACCCTCGACGGGCTGATGCTCCATATCCTAGGAATTTGACAGAAGTTTGCTGATTGTACTGTCGATTTGAGATCTGATAATAATTATGGTGTGAGAACTTCTCTAGTTTTCCAAAGCGATCTGCAGCAGCTGCTGGTCGGCTTGGACCCGGTTCTTGAAATTGGGTTCTTCTCTTTGTAGGAGGAGATTCTCCTCGCCTTCCACTTGAATATGGATGCATTTCAGTGAAGATCACATCCTTGACACTTCTAAGGAATTCTGTCTTCGACTGCCCATAATTAGTGGCACAGTCCTGGACTAGACCATTGAATAAGGATTTGAATTTTCTCTTTCTTTCTGATATTGGAGTGATGACGGGATCTCCACGAAATGGAGTTGGAGGAGAGTTCAACATTTGCAATTCGTTCTCTTCCTCAGAAGTATCACATAGTGGTCGAAATTCACTATCAACCAACTGTGAGGTATTAACATAAGTTTCAGACGTTTCAGAGCTCATCTTCTTTGCTGCTTCGGTTGCAGCAGCAATCAAAGCATCTTCTTTTAACGACTTTTCTCTTTTTTCTCTACGCCTCATACGACGAATTATATTGCGGCGTTGAGACTTAGTCATCTCCCGAATTCCAGAAGATGACCCAGTCTCAAAGTTTTTGGTTGCAGGAGCTTCATTAACAATCGGGGATTTTCCCTTAGCCATGGCAGTTGACTGGGGATAATGCAAACGGGTGAAAACTGAGGGTCTAGGAACTGCAGGGGCAGCTACAGACCGTTCTTCGGTGTTGACTTGAATAGGATTTGATCTTCTGGATTCGGCAGAAGGTGCTACCGCTTCGGGTTGTGGTGCACCAAATGTGATTTGTATATTTTCAAATCCGGACCCAAATCTAATTTGGTTGCCCTCAGCAGATTGGGCAGCAGTGATGTTGATGTTGAATACCAATCTTCCGGACATTTTCTGTAATTCAAAGGACCCTGAATCAACAGCTGATCTCTTCTGAACCGGAAACTGAATATAGAAGTTGAGAGTTGTAGTGATTTGAATAGAACTGAAGTTTATGATAAAGATTGGATAGATTGAAGATTTGAATATGAAATAGTCCAATTAAGGACCCATACTAAAGGGAATGTAATCATAGGGTGAAGATTTAGAATGAGGTTTGATATTTGATTGAGAATTTGATAAGATAAGATCATTAGATTTAATGACGAGTTAAGGACCCTTGTTTTTAAACACGTTAAGATATAAGCGTAAGCAAACATAAGCAGATACGATTAAGAAAGAGGAAAGAGTGAGATTTTATAATCTAAAGCCTGATCTCGGCGTATCGAATAAAACCAAAACCAGTGCAAATAAAATGAGAGGACTCTAAAGGTGTAAAAGACAATGACATATAATTTGACATGTAAATGCGAGACAACAAACGGGCGGCATAACCCGTACCAGACCTAGGACCTAACCTCCGTTTCCGGGTGGTCGTCCGCCAGGCTTTTAGGAAAAGCTCTGGTAACCATGGGTGATGGCCACTCGCGTGGCCATAAACATGCAAACAGTGTAAAGTAAACATGCAGATGTCATACAAATGACATATAGGCTTGGTTGACTCAATTTAAGGAATTCTACACAGTTATGCAGTTTAAAATAAAAGACAATCAATCAAAATCAACTAATAAATCAAAGCCAAAATATCGAGACTCCAAAATAAGCATCAAAAGAGAGCATTAAATATAATGAATGGAAAGAAATCAATTATGATTATGAATAGACTCAAAAAGAATTCTAAGTGACTAATCACACAAAATGACATACAGATGTGAGACGACAAACGGGCGGCATAACCCCTACCAGACCTAGGACCTAACCTCCGTTTCCGGGTGGTCGTCCGCCAGGCTTTTAGGAAAAGCTCTGGTAATCATGGGTGATGGTCACTCGCGTGGCCATAAACATGCAAACAGTGTAGAAATAAACATGCATATATCATACAAAGACATACAGGCTGGGGTTGACTCGATTTATCAGAATTTTAGCAGTTATGCAGTTTAAAATAAAAGACAAGAAGAATCAAATCAACAACATTTTGCAAGTCAAAGCCACAAAACTGAAATCCAACAATAAAAATGAGCATAGAAAAATTTATAATAAATTATAAACTCAGAATAGAACAGAAAGACTTAAGGAAGAACTCTGACACTAAAAACCATACAAATGACACACAAATGTGAGACAACAAACGGGCGGCATAACCCCTACCAGACCTAGGACCTAACCTCCGTTTCCGGGTGGTCGTCCGCCAGGCTTTTAGGAAAAGCTCTGGTAACCATGGGTGATGGTCACTCGCGTGGCCATAAACATGCAAACAGTGTGGAAATAAACATGCATATGTCATACAAAGACATACAGGCTGGGGTTGACTCGATTTATCAGAATTCTAGCAGTTTTGCAGTTCAGGTATATTTCTCAATCATGTTGAAAGCAAAATACGGCTCGAAAATAGCAAAGTCAAAATAAATCAGAAAAATTTACGAAAAGAATCGTAGTAGAAAAAGAAAAGCAGACCGAAAAGACCCAAATCTATAAAGGAAAAGTCTGAAAGACTGTAGACTCACTAAAACTACTCAAAAATCAGAAGAGAAACGGGCAATACTTCGGCAGGCTATGGGGCCCACACCGGTGCTGACTGTTAACTCAACTGCTTAGCCTTACGAAAAAAAGACTAAGGAGACAACAACTATCGATGAAATCAAATAGCAGCGAGAAAACCAAGTATAAAACACTCGTTAGAACAAAATCACAGAAGTACAGATAGTACCCACAAAGACAGTGACAGACACCGAAGAACAAAAATTTAGATGAAAATTTAATTGCCCAAATATTTAATTAGATTATATATAATTTTTAAAAAGAATTTAGTCTTCATTTGAAATGGAGAGAGAAGTCTATCCCCAGTGGAGTCGCCAGAAAAATCTGTGAGAAAAATAAAATCATTTCAACTAATTTTATTTTATAAATACTTAATTTTAAATATAATTCTTTTATGTAAATATTTAATTTAGTAGAGTATAATAGAATTTATATTGTATAATAAATCTATATAATTTAAATAGAGAAAGAGAAGGAGAGAAAGATAGATTTTTAAAATAACTTTTGAAATAAAATCTATCCTATTTTATTTATGGAAAATAATTTGCTTTATTTATATTTTTGAACATTCTCTTTCAATTGAATCTGTATATTCGGATATCAGACCGCCTCGAAAGACAGACTGATATCCTTCTATTGATTCTGAAAAAAAAAGAACAGACAATTCGCTTTCCTGATCAGGTATGACATAGGGAATATACAAATCACCCAAAAGGACGATCCGTATTTTCCCTAGTTATCTAATTAGATTAGTAAATTGTTGATTCATCCCTAAAATCAAGTATACAGACGATATTTGATTTACTCGTGAAAATAAATCAAATACCTATCTATTTCTTGATTATAAGGAATGAATCTAAACAAAAGTATAGATAAGACAGGGTTTTCTATTTAAAAATAAGAATTTTATCTTCTCACATGATTTGTTTTATTTATATTTAGGATATATTTCTCCCGATTAAACCTACATAGTCGGATACTATACTGCCCCAAAGGACAGACTAATATCCTCCTATTGATTTTAAAGGGAGAAGAAGTACAATTCATTCTCCTAATCAGGTGTAGTATAGAGAATATTCAAATCATCCTGAAAGGATGACGAGTACATTCTCTAATCGACCTGATTAGATTAACGAATTGTAAATTTTGTTTCTATAATTAAGTATAGAAGACATTTGATTTGTTAGTGAGAAACAAATCAACTATCTATCTATTTCCTAATTATAGAAATAACTCCTAAATGTGAATAAAACCTAATCTACGTCCACATATCTTTCCCCTGCCTCAGAAAGGAACTTTGGTAGGGTTTAGATTATTCTGGGTTTTAGACTCCCTACAGGGGTAAGCCCCTGTAGTTAATTACATCTCCTAAGAGAAAACTCTCGATTTAAATGAAGACTAATTAATTCCAAAATTATATATAAATTTAATTAAATATTTGGGCTAATTTAAATTTTCACGATCAGGCTTTAGATTATAGAGTTAAATTTATAAGAGTTAGAATTGATTAGAAGGAGGAACGTGCAGAGAGAAGTGTATACAATCTGGACTTACCACCTGCCTAGAGTGGGCTGCCAGCTAACAATCCTAATCACAACAATTCGCCGATGATGCAAGAGTTAAGGTAGCTCTATCCTAGGAATCAAGGAATTTATTAAAGAATTTAAAAATAAATGCAAGGAGATATGCTTACAAAAAAACAAAAATCTACTCGTATGCGAATGATATATGAAACAGTTATATATGAAAGAGCTGGTTTTTTTATTAATATAATTTTCATCGATTACACCCCAGAATTTGCAGTAAAGTAATGGTGGCCAGGATCCACCGACAACAAACCTGATTTCTAAACCTACGAGAAAATAGAATTAAATATAACTGCTTATGGTCTTCAAGCTCCGAGTCTTCTATGGAATTCCAAAAAGGAACGTCCTTCTGAAGGAGGACATTACTTTTTGGAGCCCCATTTGTATATTTATAAGCAGTTATCTTTAATTCTTTTACAGACTCCAGACGCTGTACAGACTCAATCTATATACAACAATTCTAGGAAATGAAAAGCAGTACATCAGATCCTAAAAAACATTCTACTGTTGCAGTAATATAAAAGACAGGAAATAAAGCAGTTATATAATGATGCATGTTATGAGTGCGTTGTGTACAGTTATAAATGCATGAAAGTAAAGACAGAAAAGTAAAGTACACGGCCCTCACTTTATTCACTCCGCACTCTGGTGTACAGACAGAAAGATAAATATGCATGCTTATGCAGTACAGAAAGGTAAGCAATCACACATAGGTGCCCTCTAGGCAAGACACCCGCAAGCAAACCACAACAATCCACCGGCCTAACTTAGGCTAGAGTTGGTTGTCCTAGCAAGCATCTAAGTGTATGAAGAAAGCTGTGTGGCTTGGATAGGTCCTAATAGGTTTATTTGTTTAAATTACATGTATTATTAGGATTGATTTATTATAGGTCAAATGAATTTAATTAAAATTTAAGTAAAGTATATTTTAATTTATTAAGAATTATTCCAATTTTGAATGTTGGAGTTATTTAATTTAGTTATAAAGAATCTATAGATTGATAATTCCCTAAGTGCAGGAAATCATCAATTTATAAATCCTAGGACTTTCAGAATAAATACCCGTCTTAGACAGAAGATAGGTATTTATTTTGAGAATCCTTATAATTTATTAAGGAGAGAGAAAGGGACCTTATAAATGTAATACAACGTGCCCTCCTGAAGGAATCTAGCACGTCGTATAAGGTCGGTGGTTTATTATTCTTTATTTGAATATCTCCAAATCCAAACGGATTAGTGCCTTCCTAAAAGGAGTCAAGCACAATCCGTATGAGATCTCTTTGTTATTTAAATGTTTTAAGGATCTTTAAAAATCAAAATGCCCAAAGTTCTCCAGAAGGAATCAAACTTTAGGCATAGAAGACCCGAATTTGTTTAATCTAAATCAATTATCAAATTTAATTGATTAAGATAAATCTTAATAAATCAAATTATCTAATTAATTCAAATTAAAGGAATGTATAATTTAATTGAATTATTAATAGATTTTAATTAATAAAATTTAGAAATTATTAAGAATTAAAGGTTTATTAAATTATTAAGGATTTGAAACTGAGTTTGAGATTTGATATTTCATTATTGGTTGGATATCACCTTTGTTTCACACCGAGGCCGTGAAGTTTATTTCACCTTCCTTGGGGCTAAGCTAATAGCCTCGTAGGCCTGGGTTACCCAGTGATACCCGATATATTTAAGTAGCTTAAGTTGATTAAGAATTAGGAATTGAGGATTTTTATTAGAAATGTGTTAGATTGATTACAGTGATTTGAGGTTGATTTAGATTTTTGAAGATTTTTATTAGATTTATTTGAGTTTATTAGAACAAGAGAGAAGAGAGTCCTTAATCTATTAGTTGTTATAAGGTCAATTAATGTCAAATCAATGTGTATTTGATTAATAGGGCTATGATACTAGTTTTCTATGTTTTAGTTCAATCCCAAAAGGGATGTATGTGTAGTTCTTCCTAGGTTTGACTAAGTTGACTAAGACATTGTCCTTAATTATTGTCCTTAGTGTCACTAGGTTATAGGATTGAAATCAAGTTCACTAACCCTTTTGACACTAATTATAAAAACATCAAAGCAAACATGAACAAATAAGGTGCATCCTAATGTCTTATGGAAGGGTTATAGTAAATCATTATAGTTATAGGTCATTTGATGACCTATAAACTTAAACAATTTACCATAGAGGAATAGATATATCAAGTTAGAATAAAATGATCTTGAGATATATATTTATGCACATGTATATTAATATCCCTAAATCAAGAGTCAATCGAATTTGATATGATGATCATGTACAATTTATTAGTTAATTAAACTTGGTTAAACATGATATTGAAGGTGGATTTTAATTAAACCATACATGATCAAGATCTAAACCTATTTTCAGTGAAAGAAAGATTCTACACTGATTCCATAGAACTCTAATATGCTTGAAATGAGTTTTAGATTGAGTAGATTATGAATTTGCAAAAATCAAGATCAAATTATGATCAAAATTTTGTAAATTCATAATCCAGTTCATATTGCATCAAAATGGCTTAAGAAAATTACTGGAGGTCCACCCTAAGATCTACTACATCTCTGCCAAAATTCAACTCAAGATAATATATATATTTTTATTTAAAAATAAAATAAATATTTCAGTATTATTGAAATTATTAAAAATATATTAGTAAAAATAATTTTTTATTATTTTTGTAATAAACTACAGGAAAATACGAACAAAACAAGCCCAAGAACTCCAGAAATGGGTTAGAAATGAAATTCTGGTGAATTTTTGAAGTTCTGGCAATTTTTTGGATTTATTTTAAATATTTTAAATTCAGTCAAACGGCGGCGGCGCTGGGACATGCGGCGCGCGCGGGTTCTGCCGTGTGGACGACGGCGGTTAGTGGCGGGTCCCGCCACTTATCCAGCTCGGTGAGGTTTTGAGCCGCTGGATCCAGGGGAGCACGGATCCGACGGCTGATGGTGAACCCGCCTTTGATATCAACATAGAATGACGGATGGCCAGGATCAAGCCCGTGGGTTTGAACAAATGGCCATGATCTGTCTGGATAAAAAAAAATGGAGCATCCGATAATTTGAACTGGGAAAACGGATTGCGGATGTAACTACATCATAACCGTTAATCTGAAATAAACAGATCCGACGACTAAGACGTCGTCTTCCTCCTCCGGCCAAAACCGAAACCCTAGACTTTTTTTTTATTTCGTTTTCATTAAATACTTAACCAAACGACTTGAAACTTTGGACAGAGGCGTAAAAAGATCTAAGGAGGAATGGGGAATTAATTTTAATCCATTTAATGCAATGTTTAGTGAGTTATTTAGGAACCTAGAAAAAATCCTAGGGTTGGAGATTTACCTTGATATAATGTATGGATTTGAGTGATTTAAATCTCTCTGGATTTCTGGAATCTCCACGCCCAACTTCCTTGAAGACTTTGAGACTGGAGGATGCTTCTACACGAAGTTGAGGGAGGTTGGACGGAAAAGTTCACGGTTCTCCGCTCCTCTCGTCACCGGCAGCCTCCAAACAATGAGAAAATATTAGGGAAAGGTAGATAAGAGCTTGGGGAAGCAAAACGAAATGTTAGTTTGCTCTGGGAATCCGTGGAATGAGAGTTGGCTTGGAATGAGCTCCTCCCGCCTCTCTTCCCTATTCCAGCTGCTGGAGCCAAAAGGGACGGCCAGGATTCATCAGAGAGGGGCTTTGGATGCTGGAAAGCTGTCCACGGCCGTTAAAAGGACAAGAGGGTGGCTGTACTGGGCAGGATGAGGTGGCCACTTCCTGGTTTGTCTTCACATGGGAGGGGACCATCCGAGGTGGCTGGGCCGATTTGGCTGCTGGGTTGGGTTTGATTGAGCCCAAAGAAACTTCTGGAATGGATCCCAAGGGCTGCAAGGGTCTGGTTTGGACTGGTTTGGCTTGATAAGTTGGGTTGACTATTAGAGCTCATTTGAGCTCTAGTTGACCAATTGACTGGTCAAGGGAGGTCAAGGCTACTGAGTTGGAGTCTAAACCATGCCTAGAGCAGATCTAGACTGTTAGATAGGTTGGGTCCTAAGAGATTAAATTAAATGAAGGAAGTTGACCATATAAAGGGTTTTTTAATCCTAGAGTTGACTGGTTTGACCAGTCAACTCAGTCAATGGCTGATGATGTGGCATCAAGGCAGACTATGGAATGTTCTAAGACTATTAGATGAGTTTGAATTGGGCTGGATTCATTGAGTTAGGAGGTTGGACCAAAGGGATGGTTCTTTAAGACTTAGGTTGACTGGTTTGACCAGTCAACTCAGTCAACACTTGATAAGGAAAATTATGTGGAGTCCATGGTATGTTAATTGAGTGATGGGATCTTGATTGAGGGCTTGAATGAGTTAGATATCCCTAATGGGTTGAGATAACCCATTAAGACCCTTAAAGGGTGATTGGGCTCAATGGGTTGACTAAGTCAACCAGATTGACCCAGGGGTTAGGAATGGATTGAGCAGGTCTGATTAAACATTTAGAGTCTGATGAGGGTGGTATTGGGATTTTAAAAGGCTATTAAGGCCAAAAAAAAGGCTTGATGGGCCCTTAATGGACCTTAGGCCAAAATTGGTTGATTTGGTAAACCGGCTGGGTTCGAGGTCTGGAAATGGGATCGACAGGTTCAGAACATGATTCTGAATCTATCGAATGGGGTCCCAGGGTCTGGAGAGGTCAATTTGGTCAAAATCACCATTTGAACCCTTAAGGGCCTTCTTGGGTCAACTCTGTTGACTTGGTTAACCAGGTTGACCCAGGGGCTGGGAATGGGTTGAACAAGTTTGGTTTGGCATTTGGAACTTACTGGAAGTGGTTGCATTCAATTTGGAGCTCATTTGGTTTGAAATCACTGTTTGGGCCCTATGGGGGTATTTTGGTCATTTTGACCCCCTGGCTAAATAGGGGTCGAATTGAGCCAGCCCAGAGGCAGTTTAATGTTCAGGGAGTCAGGATTGAAGGTCTGAAAGTGATTAGAGACTTTGGGAAGGTCTCTAAGGCCAGGGTCTAATTAAGGACAGGTCTAGTGGCATAGGCTGTAAATATTTGAAGGTTTTACAGCCTTTGGGTTTCAATTTAGTAACTGGGGTTAGAGAGCTCAGAATGGGCTCAAATTTGGAGGGTTGACACTAGAGACATGTCCCATCAGTATGAAACTGACAGAGCTTGAATCTGAGTTCATTTCATTGGGTTTTAAAATTCTAGAAGATTTGCTGGAAAATGCCTTTAGAACCAAGCCTTAGGACCTTGGATTTGGGTCTGGAATTGACTGGGATTTGGATTGGCTTGAATATGAATTGAGTTTAAGATTGACTTGAATCTAGATTAGGTTTAGGATCTGATTAAAGACCTCATACAAAAATGAGGTCAACACCGACAAGCCTTGTGTCCCGCGGACTTGTCTTCTCCCGATCAGACCCTCACGGTGTGCGCTATTGAGGAACAGTCAGATTGGAGAGTCCCCTTTGTTGAGTACTTGAATCGTGGTAGACTTCCGGATGACCTCTCTCTTGCTACTCAGATTAGAAAAAGAGCTTTATCATTTTCATATGTGAACGAAACCCTGTACCGACGCTCTTTTGACCAGATGTGGTTATGTTGCCTCAACAATGAGGAGGCTCGTAAGGTCATGGGCGAAGTACACGAGGGGCTTTGTGGTGCTCATCAGTCCGGACCAAAGATGAATGTCAGAATTAAACGCCTTGGTTATTACTGGCCGACGATGATTCGTGATTGCATGGAGCACGCTAGGAAATGCCACTAATGCTAGATTCATAATATTGTTATTCACCAACCTCCTAATCCGTTGCACCCCACTGTGTCTTCTTGGCCTTTTGAGAGTTGGGGCACGGATTTAGTGGGTCCTATTGATTCTCCTTCCTCTAAGGGTCATAGGTTTATTCTGGCTGCTACTGATTACTTCTTTAAGTGGGCAGAAGCTATCCCGCTTAAGGAAGTTAAATCAGAAGATGTGATGCGCTTCTTCCGTGATCATGTTGTTTACCGTTTTGGTGTTCCGCGCCATATAATTTCAGATAACGGCCCATCTTTTAGAAGCACCAAGATTGCTAGATTTACCCGCCGCCATAACATAAATTGGCGATATTCCTCGATTTACTATCCTAGGGATAATGGTTTGGCTGAAGCATTCAATAAGACCTTAGTCCAGTTGATAAGAAAGATACTTGTGGCAAATAAAAGAGAATGGCACGAAAAATTACCTGAAGCATTATGGGCCTATAGGACTACATACCGTACTCCTACTCAGTGTACACCATATGCTTTAGCTTTTGGGGTTGAAGTTGTCCTCCCACTGGAGGTTGAACTCCCTTCGTTGCGTGTAGCAGTTAGCCACAATCTATCTCATAAGGATAACGCCCGACTCCGGTTGGAAGAACTTGATGGTTTAGAAGAGCTTCGTTTACAAGCTTATCAAAACCTTAAGTTGTATCAGGCCCATATGGCCCAGGCACATGATCGCCTCATCCGACCCCGTGCCTTTAAGGTCGGAGAGTTAGTCCTTGTCTTGCGTAGGCCTATCATCTCGCGTCGTCGTCGAGGTGGTAAGTTTGAGCATATTTGGGAAGGCCCATTCGTTGTAGAACAAGTATACGAAGGTGGATCTTATTTATTAGTTGATGCGAATGGTGTTCATCCCATGCCCGTCATCAATGGGCAGTACTTGAGAAAGTACTACGCTTGAGTTTGCACATCGCAAGGGGCATCCCCCGCCATTTGTAAATATCCCTCTGTATAGATATAACTTTGAAAGATTTCTTTTACTTTTCGGCAGTCCGTGGCCACGACGATTTGTCCTCTACCACGTGATGTTCGTCATGCAAAATATGAGATTGTCTTTAAAGGTTATATGTAAATACGCCGTAAGGATGTTTGTGCTTATGTTCACATTCACTAGTCACTTTGGTGTTGTTGCACAAGACCTCCTTTCCAGTCCCCTCCAAGGGTTGGCTTTCCCCAGTTTCACTTGTTACCTTCAAGTGTGGTTTGGGATACCAAAACTACTAACTCGAATTTCTATGGAATGTGATATTGGATCCATCCTTGATCTATATTTGTCAAATATAGTGATGTTGATCCATGTTCACTTTGTGAATTTCCCTACAAATTGTTGTTGTAATCTTTCTCTCTTCCCAGTTTTATTCATGTGGCGAGTATGACCTGGGTTATCAAAGTCAACAATTTCCCCCTCTAAAAAAAAAAAAACAAAAAGAGGGAAGCTCTTAATCGAGTAGAATCGGTTGCCCTTGTCACAGGTGGAACCCGATTCTACGCTCCAAGAGCCCAAAGTCCCTTCTGTCTCTCCTTGAAACATTTCGATGATCGTGTAGGAGATGACTGTATGTTCATTTCTTCGATTATGATTGTTCACTTCTAAAGGGATGTTGTTCTCCCTTATTTGTGATGTAGTACATCTGGTTTTAGATGTTAACATCACTTCTTAGTGGATTTTGATCTTCTAGCAGAAAGTCGATCTGCTACTTCTTTCAAATGATATATTTTCTCATTGAGATTTTGCTTTTAATTATAAGAGCGACCTCTTTTGAATGCATAAAGTGTTGCTTGTACTTCTCATAGGGTCCCATCAGTTAGCATGGGTGTTATCACTGTGATTTCTTCTAGTGATCATTGATCCTTAATATGATTACGATTCTTAGTGATAAGTGTGTCCCCTTGTCACTTCTATGATATTATCCTTTTTTACACGGTCGTATATATATTCCTCTCTTTAGAGAGATGTATATCGATCGATTGCTTCATGATATGTGATTTCAATTTTACCCTAAAGAAATACTACTTATATTTTAATTACTCATGGCCACGACGATTTGTCCTCTACCATGTGGTAACTAGAATATTAAGTTTGGAATTTCTTAGATGATGGATTGCTTATTTCTCTTTCCCTCACAGCACCACGCACATGTGCGTCGGGTGATTGTAGAGGTGACTTTCACTCTTTGTCTCGTCGTTACGAATATGGTCAGGCAGACATTGAGTCGTCTCCATTCACTGTTTCGATCTGGTTATGTGAATATGAGATTTTGTCTTTTGTCCTGCTGTTTCGATCTGGTTAGGCAGACATTAGACCTTTTGGGAAGCTCTTTATTCGCTGTTGCAAATAAGGTCAAGTGGATATTGAGCTGTTCTCATTCGCCGTTGCGAATACGGTCAGGCGAATGCTGAACTCCCTTTCTCTTTCCCCCTTTGTCTCGCTGTTTCAATGTGGTCAGGCGAACATTGGGTTGTCCTCATTCACTGTTTCGATTTGGTCAGGTGAGTGTTGGATTTTGTCTTTTGTTCTGCTGTTTCGATCTGGTCAGGCAGGCATTAGACCTTTTGGGAAGCTCTTTATTCGCTGTTGCGAATATGGTCAGGTGGATATTGAGTTGTTCTCATTCGCCGTTGTGAATATGGTCAGGCGAATGTTGACTCCCCTTTCTGGTTGGGTGCCCGACAGAGTCCCTGTGAGGCATGCTTCACCACCTCTTCATTCCCCCTGTTTTATTTTCCTGTTTGGGGGTTGTTGAGTTTTCTGCTGATTCTTTGTTTTGCTGTTTCGATCTAGTTAGGCGAACATCGAGTCTTTCCCCATTCACTGTTTCGATCTGGTCCGGTGAATGTGGGATTTTCCTTTTCCCTTCCGCTCTGCTGTTTCGATCTGGTCATGAAGACGGTTGGTTTTTCTCTTTTTCTACTCATGTTCACTGTTTCGATCTGGTCAGGTGAGCATTGAGTCTTTCCCCATTCACTGTTTCGATCTGGTCAGGTGAATGTGGGATTTTCCTTTTCCCTTCCGCTCTGCTGTTTCGATCTGGTCAGGCAGATGGTTGGTTCTTCTCTTTTTCTACTCATGTTCACTGTTTCGATCTGGTCAGGTGAGCATTGAGTCTTTCCCCATTCACTGTTTCGATCTGGTCAGGTGAATGTGGGATTTCCCTTTTCCCTTCCGCTCTGCTGTTTCGATCTGATCAGGCAGACGGTTGGTTCTCTTTTTCTACTCATGTTCATTGTTTTGATCTGGTCAGGTGAGCATTGAGTCTTTCCCCATTCATTGTTTCGATCTGGTCAGGTGAATGTGGGATTTTCCTTTTCCCCTTCTGCTCTGCTGTTTCGATTTGGTCAGGTAGACAGTTGGCTCTTTCTCTTCGCTCTTGCTCACTATTTCGATCTGGTCAGGTGAGCATTGAGTCTTTTCTCCATTAACTGTTTCGATCTGGTCAGGTGAATGTGAGACCTTTCATTCTTCTTCGGTTCTGTCGTTTTGATCTGGTCAGACAAACAGATGAGTTCTCCATATTCGATTACCATCCCTCATTGCTCTTCTTTGGTTTTGGCTGTCTAATTTTTCCTTTGATTTTCAGGTTATTATTGAATCACTCTCTCTTCGTATCATCTTAGGTATTGCTTGTAGGTGATCGTTGAATTCTATTTGGTTCTTTGGGATTGCACTTCGACTTTGCTTGTGTTAGCCCGAGGTTCTCTTTCTTCTATCCTCCCACTTTGGTTGGGCAGATAATTTATTTGTCCTCTCTCTTTATTGATTTCGTTCCCATTAGTTGGTTGCTTTTTCTTAGTGAATTTCACTAGTTGACCTTGAAGTTGTATCTTCCTAGAGTTAGGAAGGTCAACGCCAACATATACGGTTCACTTGTTGTTCTCCGCATATGTTGGGGGTCCGTTTGTTGACCTCGTTTTCCGCTCGAGTACCCTCGAGCGGCTTCAATCGACCTAGTTGAATTTTGTCGGGCCCGATTCGAGTTCGAATCGACTCGAATTTAGTCGAATTAGGCTCGAGCGTATTCAATTAAACTCAATTAATCCGTTTTGGTCGCATCTTGCCCCATTTGGTTTAAAATTGATCGTTATTACTTCATACGATTAATTTCGCTGCGCCGGCTTGGACCAAAATCGACTCGGATCGAACCAATCTAACCCGATCTTAGTCGAAATTGATCTGATTCAGCTTAATTTAATTCCATCGAAATCCATTTGGCTTTCCAAAGGATTTGAATTCACTTCCTTAAATCAGGAAATTCCTTCAACGGTTGTGATTTAACGAAATCCCCTTTTTCAGCCGAAATCTCGCGTCTCAGGCGATATTCTGCGGTTTGAGCAGACCTCGAGCAGTGATCGAAGCCGTTTAAGGAATTTTTGAGGGCTGGAGCGCGAAGACGAAAAGAGGCGGGCTTCCTCTTGCGGCAACGAACTCAATTTACTTGGAAGGAAGCTTTCAGCTTCGGCACACTCCCCCCCACCCCCCCCCCCCCCCCCCCCCCCCCCGCGCCCTCTTTCTCTCGATCCCGTTCTCTCTTGTCAAGACCGAACTCCACACTCTCGCTCTCTCAAAAAAATCTCACACCCAACTCCCTCACTACCGATCTCTCCCTTCCTCTTCTGGATCTCACGCCGGCCTCTCCCTGCTCGCGAAGCCCCAGCTTGACGCCGTCTGGACGGAGCCGATCTCCCTCTCCGGACGGATCCCGACGCCTCCCGCCCCGACCGACCCGGACTTCGCTTCCTCCATCTTCGCCTGGACCGAGCGAGCTCTCCCTTGCAAGGTGAGTATCTCTCTCTCTTTCTCCTCCTCCTACTTATTCTTCTCCCTTCCTTTCCCCTTTTCCTCAATCTTCTTCCTCTAGTCTAGCTACAATGATCTCTTCTCATTTGGATCTAGAATTTTGTGAGTGATTTTAGTTGGCAGCAATGTGGAGTTTTATTTTGGTTAAGTTAAATGTGGATAGAACTCTTATGGTGTGTATGTCATCACACCTCTAATCCCTTTTGATTCCTAAGTGAGCACGTTCATTCTATGTAATGGATTTTTGTGATAACTTGCATAGTTTATCTTGATGTATTTATCCTACATGATGATTTGAACAAACATTTTTGGCATTAGAAACTTATTTTGGTTCATATCATTTGGTTTATAGATTTAGGTGTAAACTCTAAAAGTGTGTAAAAGCCATTTTGGTCTTTTTATCAAAGCATGCACATAAGGTGTTTGTTATAATGCTTATTGGAGATATACACATTTAAACTTTGATCAAATGAAGGTACCAAGAGAGTATATTTACATCCCATCATTCTTATGTCCCCAAGAGGGTCATGAGCTTGGATAAATGGTTTTGCTTGATCGTATATATGGATATGATTTTGATACTTCATGAGCAATGGTTGAATCAACATGTTTTATGCTTGGGTTCTTTACAAAATCTAAAAAAAAAAAGAGAACAATGAAACTCTTTTAGTTCTCTTCTTGCAATATAGATGCATATGTATCTTCTCTTACATCGACCATGGTGGATCTTGTGCAAACTACTTAGATGATTATAATCAAGTAGGTTTGCAAATCAAATTTTCATGCTAGCTTGCTTTGTATGATTTCATAAGCATTGCACACAAGATGTTTGGTGAAATGCTCTTGGAAGGGAATCGTGATGTTTTGTCTCAAGTTAGAGCTCCACATTGGGCATAACTCATGAATCTTGTATTTATTCAAAAAATGTTTTGTGAGCATTAGCTATCACATTCGAGAGATTACAATGTCATTTGAGTTTTTTTTTATGTATGTGCTTATCATCTTGCACTTTTGCTCTCATTGTATTAGAGGTTTTTTTTATATAGTAGTGTATGGGAAATCATATGCTTTGAAGCGTCGGAACCATTCCCTTATAAAATATGAAAAATTTGGCTAGTTGTAGTTGTTGAAGTTTTATCTCTTGTGGTGTATATCATAGATCTTGTTAAAATGAAAAGGGCTTGAACATGAATTGGGATTTCCTTAGAAATTACATGAGGTAGTTTACATCTAAAACTTTATTCCAGGTGTCATCCTTCATTGTAGGCTCTTTTGAGTAGGGAAAAGATGGCAAACAAGAGAAATCTTAACCCCTTTCATTGTGAGATAAGTTTATGGATGGTTGGAGAGATTTTTTTTTCTATCTTTTATTTTATTTTATTTGGGCATCATCCGTACCAAAGTTTTAATGTTTGGGTGGTTATTTCCTTATTAATTTTATCATGACGTTGTTGCCTCTCACCAGAAATGGAACGAGATGTGCATAATACTCATGTATTTATGTTTTTTATGTGTTCTAATATTTCTATGGAAGTGTAGGTTTTCTAAAATTATTGTGGAAATTTGCTCGTGATGATAGTTTCTCAATTGCTATAAATGTGTTTTGTGAAAGAGTCGAATGTGAGGATAGGTTTCAATTTCGTATATGCATTTGACATTATGGGTTTGTCGATTTGTTTTAAGCTTACCAAATGTGTCCACATCACGAGCTTCTTTCTTCCAAGTTTAGAAAATTTCATGCGTATGGGTCTTCATCTATGAGTAATACACATATTTGGGCAAATATATGAGTAAGAGCTGGTTTCAAAAGAGCATCTTTCCTAGTATTGTTTTCTTTCCTCTTTTACAAAATTCGTCATCAAGCGTAGCAATGCACCTCATAAGCTTTGGTTAAAGGTGATGTTGAGCAAGCATAGTTTTACTTTCTTTAAACGTCATACTTTGGCATCAAGTTTATTATCTTCGTATGGTAGTCATGAATGAGGAACATGATTATATCTCATTGTTCTTATGTATAATAAAATGCATCCATCATTGAAGGCTTCATGAAGCACAATTAGCTTGGCAGGATTATTGATAATTTAGCTTTGTGTTTGGTTATGTTATAAGAGTTTTGTTGGAAATCAAGAAAGCAATTTTGTCATTAATAAGCTTTATTTTTATTTTTTTTGGAAGAGCAATCATATGCCCCTTTATTTTCACCCGTAAGCATTTGTAAAATTCCTTGTAAATGTATTTTTGAGAACTGTTAGAGAGTTTGCATGTTTCAAATGTGAGTCTACCCCCTTGTAAGTCCAAGTGTTATCTTGCCTTATGTTGTTTCAAGTTTTGAGATTGAATTGTTTGGATACAAATGGATGGCTTGGCCTAAAGTATAGTTCCTTTCATTCTCAAATAACTATGATTTTATGGTTACAGTTTTTGTTGGAAAGTTTTCATGGATATTAATGTTATAAAGATTTCTTTGGCATGAGAATAGATTTATAAATTTGTTTGGAATATTTAGGGGCATATAGCATGAAAGTGGAATTTATTGGAGCATGTGTTCTAAGCCTTTTTCTCCTTACAAATAAATTATGGATACCTTTCTTAATAAAGAGATTTAGTAGTTTGAGCTATATATTTCTTTCAAAAACAAACAAACAAAAAAAAAAGAGAGAAAGATTGTTTGCAATATCTATGTTTTGGCACAAGAGCATGTTTATAAGTCTAGATTAGAGCTTTCTTTTAAACTTGTAATGGCATGTAATGCGGAATTCGGAAGCCCGTTAAAAAATAATCATGTGTCATTTTGTTGGAAGCGTGCCTAGTTAAAAGATTACGAATGGTGGAATAGTGCTATATTTTCTTCTCTACTTAATTGAGCTTTGCATGAAAAATGTCATCATCTTGTCTCGTTTATTTTGAAGCATGATCTCTTATTGTTTAAAGTTATGATGTTTAAAGTTATTAAAATCTTGCATAGTATTTTGATATTTGTATTTCAAATACATCTTTTGCCACTATTCGAGATGTGTGGGGCTTTGTAGTATTTTAGTTCTCCTATGAGATTTCATGAGTTTGTCTCTTTGAGGCCTATTGGAAAGAATTGTATTGTGTGACGCTAAATTGATTGTTGGTATTTTTGATAAAGTAATAGAAAAGCCCAATGCGTATGTGATGGAAGTGTAGTTACTCTTTGTCAAAGTGCAGAATTCTAATGCCCTTCTAGCTCCAACCTAGTTTGGGAGTAGCCTTTATGCAGTTTTTTTCACTATTTCTTATGTTCTAAGTTTATTGGGAACTTGTAGCTTGTAGGTTTTCACTGTTTTCATGTCCCAAACTATTTTGGTAGCATTATAAGTGCAGTTTTTCATAGTTTTTAACTTCCGAATCATCGTAAGAATGTTATAAGTGCAGTTTTCATAGTTTTTAACTTCCGAATCATCGTAGGAATGTTATAAGTGCAGTTTTTCATAGTTTTTAACTTCTGAATCGTTGTAGGAATGTTATAAGTGCAGTTTTTCATAGTTTTTAGTTTCCGGATTGTTGTAGGAATGAAGTATACGCAGTTTTCTACCATTTTGAGCTTCCGGATTGCTTTAAGAGTAAATTATGTGCAAGTTTCTCGCTGATTTATCTTGATTTGTTTATATTGAGAAGCTTTGTGGTTGGATTCATGATTGAAAAGATTTATAAACGGTTTTGTGTTAAAATTTCATGAGTAGTCTTCAAAATAAAAGATGTTGTAGGTTGTTTTATATTTGATTTTATGTTAGAAAGTTTTTGCGAATTGTTTTACATCGAGAGGCTTTATCGAAAATGTTTTATGAATATTTTGTGACGAGGGCTCTACAATGAGGGGTTTCTATAAAATCTTCTCGTTGGAAAGCTTTGGGTTTTTCCACCCCACTCCAAATAAAGAGGAGAAGCACTTGATTATTAGGTATTTTGATAGGGTTTTGTGTCAAAACAAAAATAGTGATTTTGGTAGATGACTTTTATAGGGTTTTGTATGACACTTAGTTTAGAGGTTTTTGCAAGTCATGTTGGATTTTCTTAGACTTGTGTAGTAGTGTCCCTTAGCACCTTTTGAGAATGATTATGGTTTCTTCATTTGAGTTAGATTATTTTAGTATGTATTTCAAAAGTGAGTTGGTAGGATTTAGAACCTTAAGGAGCTTTGTGTTAGAGGTCTTTAGTGTCCTCTTTGGAGCAAGACAGTCCTTGCTCCCTTAGGTTCTCCTTTGGATGTCAGTCTCTAAAATATAGAATTTTGGGATGAGTGCAAAACCAACAGAGAATCTAGGCTCGAGTCTGGTCTTAGAAGTACATCTCCCTTAGTTGATTTAGCATTGGTTTAAGGTGCGTTGGGAGTAGTTGAGTCAAACATATCAAGTGCCTCGTTTGGAGTGGGAACAGCAAAGGGCATTGTTGCTGTTATAGGATGCACTTGACTTCTACGAAGTGTATCCAATAACAACAATGCCCACACCCCTTTTTGTATTTGATTTTCGTTCTTTTTATATTCTTCGCATTTAGTTGTCTTTTTCTTAGTTTTGTTAGTTTCTTCACTGTTTCTTTCGCATTTCGGTACTGCACACCTACAAACTGAGGAGAATCCACATACATACGACTCGATAAATAACCAAAAGTACGTTCTTTTTCTTTTCTGCATTTTCATTCTTTCATATTATCAACTGCTTATAGAACTGCTCTAATACACCTTTCATCTATGTTTTGCGAGGTACATTTTGGAATGCAATGGACAAGGTGCATTGGAGCACTTGGAGCTGGAGCTAGGACAATCGGATCCGAGCATCAGTCGCCCCTATTCATTCCAGTAGGGGCGCTACGGGCGGAACCACCAGGTCGTAGCCCCCGGTGCTGTGAGTTTACTAAAACTTAGAAGACCTTTAGGGGCCTAGATGATTGTACGCCTCCCACCTTTAGGGCCTTGCAGAAACTTCAATTATAACTAGGATTGTTTTACTTTTGTTAGATCCCTAAAACCTTGTGACATCCGTATAGGAGTCTTAGGAATTAGAAAACAACATCACTTTTGATCCTATAACATTAGTGACATCTAAGGACAAAAACTAAGGACCGAGTCTTAGAAAATATAGACTTAGGATGCATGTTCACTATCGGATAAAAACATTAAAACAAAAACTTAGTGACACGTTTCCCTAGGTTTTGCTTTTCTTTAATTCACTAATAATCAACCAACTAACTTTAATCTAGTTCATAAAAATCTATTAAAACACTTAACTCTTAATTAAGTTTTAATTAACATTTATAATTATTAAATCATAAATCTAAAATGCACACTTAAATTAATTATAACTAATCTAATAATTAATTCTCAACCAATTTAAAATCTAAAAGATGTAGATTATATTAGGAGATTAAGCTACAAACTAAACTTATTAGGATAAGAGATTTTTAAAGATCAAACTTAGAATAATCTTTTAAAAGTAATCAATAAATCCCTTAATACACAACAACCGCTCCAAAAGTGAAGTTTATTGGATGGACTACTCTGGGCTGCGGGGCTAAGTGTCCTAAGGAGGCTGGTTCCTCGAGCCTGGTGGCACAACGCCACGAATGGATCTAATGGAGCGTCAAAACCTAAAAATTAATTTTTCTAATTGGCATAATTCAAACTTGATTAATAAATGATTTAATTTATCCTTTTCTTTTCTTTTAACAACCAACTAAAAATAAATCAACAAAATTAATCATCACTGGGTAACCCAGGCCTACGAGGCTATTAAATTAGCCCAAAGGAGGGTGAAATAAACCTCACGGCCTCAGTGTGAAATAAAGGTGGTAATTAATCAAACACTAAAATAAAATATCTCTAAAATCAATTTCAAAGAACTAATATTTGAACTTTAACTAAAATCTCTTCTTTGCCCTTTCAACAAATAAAAATAAAGTACAAGTAATGCTAACTAAACTACCCTATATAGGATCTACCAAAGCCACACAGCCTACACACACTTAGATGAATTTGATAGGACACGACAATTAGCTTTAGGTTAGGCCGTTGTTTTGCTTTACTTTTCTGTACTTTGTTGTGACGCCCTGCATGTGACTCGTGTGCTAGTTGTTGTTTTTGCTACCTGTTGTAGCTTTTCTGCCGTGTTGTTTTTGTACTGCTTTCTTTTAGTTCTTCTTTCTGCACTGTGGTTGTGACATTAGAATACCCATAGGTTAGGCACGCTCTTTTACACTAATGTTGTCTGCCTGCAGGTAGCCGTGCTCATATAGCGCTAAAGGGGGCTAAAAATTAATAAATCATATATAACTGCTTTAGGTACCTGCTTCAGCTGCTTAGCCCCCAATAATCAGAGCACGGCCAAGTGATTGATATGAGCATTTTAATTCATATATATAACTGCTTGGGTGAAATTTTATTATAACTGCTTAGGATAACCCCTGCATGAGAGTCTAGATTTTCCTATTTTTATTAATGTGATGTATTTGAGAGGTAAATTTTATGAAAATCATTAAAATAAGGCATTTTTAAATAGATAGGAATCCAAAGGGAAAAGTAAACCCCTACAGAGGGTTTCCTTTTTCATTTGGATATCCTTTTGGAGCACTCACTATGAGGAGTCCAAAGGGAAAAGTAAACCCCTGCATGGGGTTTCCTTTTTCATTTGAGCATCCTTTTGGAGGACGTACTACGAGGATCCCGAAGAGCTGAAGATGATCCAAAGACGAATCAAGGGAGTAAAGAAGAAGGCTGAAGAAGTGAAGTATAAAAATGCCTTATTTTAAGATTTGCGTCGTTTCCGGGTTGTTGTCGGTGGAGCCCGGCCACCCTTACTTTATTGTACTCTGTGATGTAATATTGTATGGCACTTACCATGGACACTCTCTTCCGTGGGATTTTGCTGTTTCTGTTGTGTTTTGTTTACTTTGATTGCGCAGTAGAACATGCATGCTTTTCTTAGGTTTCTTTTCTGCATGTGCTTGCGCCTGATCGTTAGGTTCTTTTAGGATAAAAAATTCTTTTACTCGTAATTAATAATAAAAATTTAAGATTAACTCACATAAAAACATAACGATTTTAGGGAATAGCCGGAATCGTCCGGGGTGGCATGCACGCATTCTCTCACCTTTTAGACAAACTTCCCCGCCTGAGGGTAGAGTCCGGATAATCTGGCCTATGAGGATGAAGTGCCAGACCTGGGGAAGTTTAGTCATTCAAAAAATTATTTTCTATAAGCCTTTTTAAAATTTCATACATCATTAATTTGAAGACTTTAATCAGCATAAATTATATTAGTGATTAATTAAAATTAAGATTTAATTGCATTAGTTTTAGGAGCATTATATCACTCATAAGCGTGGGATCAATTAGAGATTTTTTTAGTTGTCGATCTCAATTTCAGTGTCTAACCATCCACCCTTCTTCATATGGACTGGATAGCATGAATTTTACACGATTAGGAAGTTTTAGCTGGCTTCCTTTGTCAGGCAAGGAATAAGTCCAGGACTGCATTAGTTAGGCCGTAGATGTTAATGTTGTGTGTACAACACTACATCTTTTATAGATTTAAGATCTAAAGGTGAGTGGTACGAGTGTACCCCTATACACCTTATTGGTGGGTAAGCTCTCCATCCTCTCGGAAGCTATAAATCCTACCCATCCGCGTCACACAAATGACGCCATCTCCCTCTTTCTCTTGTGCATGTCTGAGATGTGTTGTCCTTCCTTTTGCCCCAGTTTCCACTTCTTCTAGCCGACCGGATGATGACTGAACCATGTGTGATCTGATTGAGCCAATTTGGGACCTTCCTCTTTGATTAGGAAAGCCTAAAAAATTCCCTTGCACTAAATCCATTAGAGAAGATAATCTAACATCCCTAATCGAGAGTTTTCTTAGATCAAGGTCTAAGATGTAATTAACTACGGGAGCTTGCGCCTGTAGGAAACCGATCCCCACAATCAAATAAACCCTATTCGATGTTGATGTATCGAATAGGGGAAAACTCGTGAACTTTTGGGTTATAGATATTATTATCTATCGAGATTAGTAGGTGAAAGCCGCTATCCTCCATGGCTAATCGTATATATAACTCCATCTGCTCTTCCATCGGCCTGCTTGTATTGATTGTAAAGGTCTACGACCATTTTGTCCCACGGGACAGTGTGATCGTACTCTTTGCATTCGAACCACACGAGCGGAATCCTTTCGGAGACCCACAGATATACCGTGATATGATGGATAGATTTAGTTAATTGAAAGCTCTCTGAATTTGTGGAGTCTCCACGCCCAACTTCCTTGAAGACTTCAAGACTGTAGGACACTTTTACACAGAGTTAAGGGAGGTTGGGTGAAACTAGCTTCGGTTCTTCGTGTTCCTTGACGCTAGCAATGTCCAAACGACGGAAAACGATGGAGAAATGGAGGTAGAGCTCAGAGGAATCGAAACGAAACTCTAAAAGCTCTAGAGATGCGCTGGAATGAGGAATCGCCTAGAATCAGAGAATCCTATCCTTCTACCCTATTCAAGGGTTTTGGAGCCAAAACCAAGGGCGGGGATCATTCAGGGAGGAAACTGGGATGCTTGACATCTATCCCAAGCCGTTAGGGAGCAGAGGGAGTTGTTCCCTCAGGTGAAAATGACCTGGAGTCATTTTCAAACGTGGGAAACCACTAGGTTGGTAGGCATGGATCTAGGGGCTACACCAACAGCTGGGGAGGTCAGGCCAACTTTAGGGAAGCTTCTGGAGTCAAATGCAATGGCTGGACTGGCCTGGATTGGCCTAATCAAGATGGGTTAAGTGGTTTTGGTCGGGTTGACTACTAGAGCTCATTTGAGCTCTAGTTGACCTTTTGACCGATCAAAAATGGTCAAGGGAGCATATGTGACATTTTGTCCAAGTTTAGAATGTATCCAAGTAGCTGGTTGAGTCTAATTTGGACTGGGTCAATTGAAAGGGTGAGCTCGGCCATGTAAGCTTATTTAGGATTTTATTGACCATTTGACCCGTCAAAGATGTCAAAGACTGCTGAGTTGGCATCAAGGCAGGTTGTAGAGACTCTTCCAATGGCTATATGGGACAGGTTTGGGCTTGATGAGGCTTGATGGGTCGTGTTGACCATTTAAGCCTATTTGAGCTTTTGTTGACCCTTTGACTTGTCAACTGGGGCCAAGCCATCTGAGGTGGCAGTCAAAGGGACTGGTTGATTAAGCTAGGTTCAATGGGATCAAAGGGGTTTGAACTTGTTTGAAAATTTAGACTTCTTAAAGCCCTTAAGAGACATGTTGACTAGGTTGACTGGGTCAACCAAGTTGACCCAATGAGTGGGTCTGGGCTAGACAGTTCTAATTAGGTATTTAGAGTTTGGAGGGGGTGATTCCAAGGTTTCAATGGGTCATTTGGGTCAGAACATCTGTTTGGACCCTTAAAGGGTCTCTTAGGTCAACCAAGTAGACTTGGTCAACCAGGTTGACCCAGGGTCTGGGAATGGATCCAACAGGTTTGGTTTGATATTTGAAACTTGCTGGAGGTGATTGCATTCAATCTGGAGGTCATCTGGTTTGAAATCAATATTTGAGCTCACAAGGGTATTTTGGTCATTTTGACCCCTAGTCCAACAAAAGGTGGTTTATTACTCAATAGGTCAATATCAATGGTCTGGATATGAATGGAAGCTTTGGAGAAAGCTCCAGGGTCAAAATCCACTGGATGGCAGGTCTAGTGGCATAGACTGTAATAATTGAAGATTTTACAGCCTTTGGATTTTAATTTAGATTCTGGGGTTATAGACCTCAGAATGGGCTCAAATTTGAAAGGTTGCCTCTAGAGACATGTCCCATCAGTATGAAACTGATAGACCCTTAATTAGAGATCATTTGACAGGGTTTTAAAGTGTTTGAAAATTCATTGGAAAAGACCTTTAGGATAAGACCTTTGGACTTGAGACCTGGGTCTGGATTTTTGGATTTGATTTGGATTTTGGATTTGGTCTGGATTTGATTGAAATCTAGATAGATTGGAACATGGATTGACTTGAGTTTGAATTGATTATAAGACTGGATTAATTTGAATATGAATTGATTTTAGAGTCTTGTGTAGACCTTGTAACATCAGTTTTTGCTCCAGGTTCGTCCGGACGAAGTTGGATCGTCCGAGACGATCGGTACAGGTTGTTCAAGGAAAACAATTTTGGCTTCATGATTCGTCGGGAGGAAAGTTGGTTCGTCTGGACGAAAATTCTCCTGAGGATAAGTCACCGGGGACGTTAATTAATCTCGTATGGATGAAATTCGTCTAGAGCCACTTTGTCCCGGGACGAAGTTTCGATCGTCCAGGACGATCAGTTTGAATATATATAGAAATGAGATATTTTGAAGAGAGAGAAAATCCCAGGAGAGAGAAAAATGAATGAAAAAGTGGATTTTTGGGCGACACCGGGCCGTTTTCGCCTGTTGCAGTAGTTCAAGAAATTGGTGTACGCAAGGTAAGGCACATTCCGCCTTTCTCAATTTTCAGAATAGTGAAGTTTGAACGAGTTTTCTGTCCGGATTTCGTTTTCGTTAGCAAATTCCGTCCGTATTTTCCGATTGATTCAGTTTTTACCGCGTAACTTTTGATATGTTTCTAAGGTGCCGAGTGTGCACATTTTGAATATTTTTTGGAGATTTTTGACCGGATAGTTTTGATTTAACGGCGTTTTCTATTGACTGTAAATTTTCACGATGTCTGAAAATGTTGTAGCAGTAGAATAAAAGTCTTATAATGTTGTTGTGAATGTTCTGTGGTAATTTGGTAAAATTTTGATTTTGTGAATTTTGTGTAAATTCCGTATACTACCGTTATGCCGCCGGATTTTCGTACGATTTCTAAAATTGTTCGGATTTGTTCTGAAATGACATGCTATGATTGTGTGCTATGGAAATGGAGTTATAAGGGGTCAGGATCCTATGAGATCCTGTCTGTGTCAGGGAAAAATCTGAAATGAGCTCTGAAATCTGTTTCTGAAAACAAGTTTCGGATCTGATGATAAGTTCTGTTCTGATGCTATAAGCACATCTATTCTGGTGCCATGAGCACAAAGGGAGACATAAGGGGCCAGAATCCGAGAGATTCTATCAGTGTTTGAGAAGGGAGGCATAAAGGGTCAGAATCCGTTGAGATTCTGTCATTGTCATGGAATATGTTCTGATTTTTTATATGTTCTGATACGCTTTTGATATGATTTGATCTGATTCTGATATGATTCTGTTCTGTTCTGATTTGATCTGATCTGTATGATTCTGTTCTGTTCTGATTCGATATACGATTCAATCTGATTTTTGTACGGATTTTGTCTGATGTGTTTGATGTGGATTTCTAGGATTTTGATTGGAGGTTTGATGTCTTGCTGAGCTGTTGTAGCTCATCCTTGTTTTCTGCATGGTTTTCAGGTTCTGGGAAAGGGAAGGAAGTCTTGGACTAGGAGTTCAGAGTCTGATCCGTTATAGGTATTTTGCACTTTTGATTTTTATACAGTCATGACTTTTCTGTTATGCTTTTCCTTCTGTCTGAAAGCCATGAGCTGTATTTGTATATGATTCTTTTGAGAAAGAAAAGATAGATGATTTGTTCCGCTGTATTTTGATATTATAGTAGCTCTATGTGTCTGTTTCTGTGTATAATGCTTGGAAGAAAGTTCTGAAACAAATTCCAAAGCCAGATCCTGGAATCAGTTCAGTCAGCTTGAATCCGGCTCATGACCCGATGCGAGAGGGATCCGTCCCGGTCGGGTTGGGTCGTGACAAGCTTTTTAGTGGTATCAGAGCAATGGTTTTGGAATTTGGAATTTGGATTATAAGACAGAGCTATAGGAAGTGATTTGAGTCTGTCTGGGGTAGTTTTAATTTGTCTGTATTTTTATTGTGTTGTTTTTGTGATTAATTTTCTAGATTTTCTAGATTTTCTATATGGATCTGCCAAACCCCGATATGACAGACGGTCAGAGTGCCAGTCAGGCAGCACCAGTGGGTAGTACAGCCCCAGTGGTTGGTGCAGATACACTTTCCCAATTTGCTATATTGGTTGCTCAGATAATGAGTGAGACACACAGTAGAGTCTCTACTATTCGATCTGAGGATATTGATAGACATCTTCAGATGTTTCTGAGATTGAAACCACCGAGGTTTGAGGGCGCTGTTGAGCCCATAGCAGCTGAGAAGGTTACTGAAGACTTTTGACGGCATGCAGTGTCCGTCAGACAGGAAAGTACCTTTGGCAGTTTTTCTGTTAGATGTGGAAGTTGAGCACTGGTGGGTAGGCCAGCAGGAAGCAAAGTTTCAGGGTAGATTAAACTCCTTGATTACTTGGGAAGAATTTGCTGAGGTATTCCGAGCTTGGTTTGTTCCCCCATCTGCCGTGCAGCAGATGCAGGAGAGTTTTCTGAGGCTGGTTCAAGGGAGCAAGACAGTGATGCAGTACGAGGCAGAGTTTACTGTCTTAGCCCGATATGCTCCGCAACTGGTGAGTACTTCTGCTGAGAAGTGCTATCGATTTCTGAGGGGACTACGAGACAGTTTGAGGCAGCCCCTGGTACTATTTCATATTTCTGATTTTTCTGAGCTTGTGGAGAGAGCTCGTCTGATAGAGAACGATCTGATGGCTACTCAGCAGTGGCGGACTGCAAGTAGAAAGAGATTTGGGAGTGATTCAAGCAGTAGTTCCTCTGGCAATAGGAGATTTGTTTCTAGTTATGAAGACTCCAAGAGGAGTGGACAGTCTGGTACTGCTACGACCAGTACGACCAGCTCTGGATCTGTTAGTGGAGCACCTGTGTGCTAGAGTTATGGACGACGACATTTTGGCCAGTGCTACAGGATGCTGGTCAGTGCTTCAGATGTGGTCAGCCAGGACATCGGATTGCAGAGTGTCCACAGGCTGGATTTGATCGACGATCTGAGTTTCGATCTAAGAGCTTTGTTAGACCTGCCGGTTCAGCAGGAAGACCAAGGACTGTTCCTCCACGCCCTATGACTGAGGGATTTTCTGATAGAGGTGGTGGTTCGAGTTCTGTGCCACGGAGACCACCTACTGTTAGTGAGAGGCTCCCTCTGCCTAGTAGTTATGTAGCTTCAGCTCCAGCACCAGTTCAGCCACGAGTGTACAGTCTGAGTCAGCAGGAGGCTCGAGATGCTCTGGATGTGGTGATAGGTATGATTTATATTTCTGATCAGTCTTGTCGTGTTTTATTTGATTTTGGAGCCAGTCACTCGTTTCTTTCTGATAGTTGTTTTGATGCTTTGCATCTGGATTCAATTTTGCTTCCGGTTTCTCTTTCTGTGATTTTGCCGGCTGGAAGTAATTTGCTTGCCCTGAAGTTTTGTTTTTGTGAGATTAATATTGCTGGCAAGAAGTGGAAATCAAGTTTGATTTTGTTGCCGATTTCTTCGTATGATGTGATTTTGGACATGGATTGGCTGAGTCTGTACGAGGCCCAGATTAATTGTCTGAAGAAGCAAGTGAGTTTGCTTATGTCAGGAGAGATATGTGTATTCCAAGGCTTACGAGGTGTTCTCTCTTGTCTGATTTCTGTATTGGAATTGAGAAAAATGTGGAAGAAGAGTTGTCCAGTCTTTTTGGCTTCGGTATGGGATATGAATCTGGATGTTGGTTCTGTTTCTGATATCCCAGTGGTACGAGATTTTGCTGATGTATTTCCTGAGGAGTTGGTTGGTTTACCTCCGGATAGAGATGTGGAGTTCTTTATTGATGTTTTTCCGGGTACAGCTCCGATATCAAAAGCTCCGTACAGGATGGCACCAAAGAAACTTTCTGAGTTAAAAGTTCAGCTTCAGGAGTTGGTGGATAGAGGATTTGTTCATCCTAGTATTTCTCCTTGGGGAGCACCTATGTTGTTTGTGAAGAAGAAGGACGGAACACTCCATATGTGTGTTGACTACAGAGATTTGAATAAAGTCATGATCAAGAACAAGTATCCTTTGCCACGGATTGATGACTTGTTTGACCAGCTTTCTTGTTCTTCTATGTTTTCGAAGATTGATTTGAGATCTGGGTATTATCAAGTGAAGGTGAAGGAAATTAATGTGTTGAAGACAGCTTTTAATACTCGGTACGGACACTATGAGTTCTTGGTTATGCCTTTTGGGGTAACCAATGCACCTGCTATTTTCATGGATCTGATGAACAGAGTGTTCAAGGAGTATCTGGATCAATTTGTGATCGTCTTCATCGATGATATTCTGGTATATTTTATTTCTGAGGATGATCATGCCAGACATTTGAGCATGGTGTTGGAGACTCTGAGACGGCATCAGTTGTATGCTAAGTTCTCCAAGTGTGAATTATGGCTAAAGAGCATTTCATTTATAGGGCATGTGGTTAGTGGTGAAGGCATTTCTGTTGATCCCCAGAAGATTCAGGCTGTTACGGGTTGGCCAAGGCCTACTACGGTATTTGAGGTATGTAGTTTCTTAGGCATGGCTGGATATTACCGGAAGTTTGTGAAAGGATTTTCTCAGATTGCTACGCCTCTGACGAGACTGACTCAGAAGTTAGTAGCTTTTGTTTGGACACCGGAGTGTGAGGCTAGTTTTCAGAGATTGAAGGATTGTCTGACTTCAACTCCAGTGTTAGCACTTCCGTCAGGTACGGAAGGATTTCAGGTGTTCAGTGATGCTTCACTGAAAGGTTTGGGATGTGTACTACATTAGCATGGTAAAGTAATTGCTTATGCTTCAAGACAGTTAAAACCACATGAGAAGAATTACCCGACACATGATTTGGAATTAGCTACAGTTGTTTTTGTTTTGAAGATTTGGCGTCACTATCTGTATGGCGTCAGATGTGAGATCTTCACAGATCACAAGAGTTTGAAGTACATTTTCACTCAGAAGGATCTGAATTTGAGGCAAAGAAGGTGGCTTGAGTTGATCAAGGACTACGATCTAACGATTCAGTATCATCCTGGTAAGCCTAATGTGGTAGCAGATGCTCTGAGCAGGAAATCTTCTGGATTATCAGGTATTCAGCTCACTTCTGATGATTTCCTGATTCGTGACATGAAACATTTGTAGTTGGAGGTGATTTCCTCCAGTAGTTTGAGTTCCGGAGTTTTGACTTAGTCGAACATTCAGTCTTCTTTGGAAGAAAGGATTCAGGAAGCCCAGAAGTTATATTCTGATTATTCGACGTTGATTGCTCAGATTGAATCTGGTAAGAAGCCTGAACTCCGAGTTTCTGATTCTGGTGCTATTTTCTGCAAGAACAGGTTGTAGATTCCTGTATTTGGAGATTTGAGGAAAGAGATTCTGTATGAATCTCATCATTCAGGCTACACTCTTCATCCGGGAAGTGGCAAGATGTACGGAGATATGAAGAGTTTGTTCTGGTGGCCGATAATGAAAAAGGATGTAGCAGATTTTATTGTTAGATGCGAGGCCTGTCAGTTGGTGAAGGCAGAGCATCATCGACCAGGATGACTTTTGCAGTCGTTGCCTATCCCTGAGTGGAAGTGGGAGGAGGTAACGATGGATTTTGCTATGGGTTTTCCTCGATCAAGGCAAGGGAAAGATGCCATTTGGGTGATTGTGGATCGATTGACGAAGTCTTGTCATTTTCTTCCGATCAGGCAGACCGATCCGGTGGATCGATTGGCACAGGTATATGTGAAAGAGATTGTTAGATTACACGGTGTGCCTAAGGTGAATGTTTCTGATCGAGATGGACGGTTTACTTCCAGACTTTGGAAGGGTATTCAGCAAGATTTGGGCACGAAGTTACATTTCAGTACAGCTTTTCATCCATAGACTGACGGACAGTCTATTCAGGTACTGGAAGATCTGCTGAGGCTATGTATTTTAGATTTTGGAGGAAGCTGGGAAGATCATATTTCTCTTATAGAGTTTGCTTATAATAACAGTTTTCAGTCCAGTATTGGAATGGCACCTTATGAAGCTCTGTATGGCCGGAAGTGTAGAACTCCTTTGACTCTGACTGAGGTTGGAGATAGACAGGAGATAGGTGCCACTTTTGTAGATGAAACTGTTAAGAAAATTAATTTGATTAAAGAAAGGTTGAAAGCTGCACAAGACAGACAGCAGAAATATTACAATCAGAAGCACAGGTTCGTTGAATTTCAAGTTGGTGACTTTGTGTATGTCAAAGTCAGTCCGATGAAGGGTGTGAGCAGATTTGGCAGAGTGAGTAAGCTCAGTCCAAGGTATGTTGGACTGTTTGAAATCCTTGAAAGGATTGGTAAATTTGCTTATCGACTGTTGTTATCTGATCAGATATCCGATGTTCATAATATGTTCCACGTATCTACTTTGAGAAAGTGAATATCTGACTCTGGAAAGAAAGTGTCTACTGATGAGGTTGAGATTCAGGAGAATTTGAGATACAAAGAAGAACCTGGGTTGATTTTGGCTTACGACGTGCGCAAGTTAAGAAATAAACATATTCCTATGGTTAAAGTGCAGTGGAAGCACCGAACAGCACGGGAAGCAACGTGGGAGAAGGAGTCGGACATGAGGCAATCGTATTCGTATCTGTTTTGACTGAGTTTTGGATTGATAATGTCGAGGACGATATTTTTTTTAAAGTTGGGGAGATTGTAACATCAGTTTTTGCTCCAGGTTCGTCCGGACGAAGTTGGATTGTCCGGGACGATCGGTACAGGTTGTTCAAGGAAAACAGTTTTGGTTGCATGGTTCGTCAGGACGAAAGTTGGTTCATCTGGACGAAAATTCTCCTAAGGACAAGTCGCCGGGGATGTTAATTAATCTCGTCTGGACGAAATTCGTCCAGAGCCACTTCGTCCCGGGACGAAGTTTCGATCGTCTGGGACGATCAGTCTGGATATATATAGAAATGAGATATTTTGAAGAGAGAGAAAATCCCAGGAGAGAGAAAAATGAAGGAAAAAATGGAAAAGTGGATTTTTGGGCGACGCCGGGCCGTTTTCGTCCGTTGTAGTAGTTCAAGAAATTGGTGTACGCAAGGTAAGGCACATTCCGCCTTTCTCAATTTTCAGAACGGTGAAGTTTGAATGAGTTTTCTGTCTGGATTTCATTTTCGTTAGCGAATTCCGTCCGTATTTTCCGATTGATTCAGTTTTTACCGCGTAACTTTTGATATGTCTCTGAGGTGCCGAGTGTGCACATTTTGAATATTTTTTGGAGATTTTTGACCGGATAGTTTTGATTTGACGACATTTTCTGTTGACTGTAAAGTTTCACGATGTTTGAAAATGTTGTGGCAGTAGAATAAAAGTCTTATAATATTGTTGTGAATGTTCTGTGGTAATTTGGTAAAATTCTGATTTGGTGAATTTTGTGTAAATTCCGTATACTGCCGTTATACCGCCGGATTTTTGTACTATTTTTGAAATTGTCCGGATTTGTTCTGAAATGACATGCTATGATTGTGTGCTATGGAAAGGGAGTATAAGGGGTCAGGATCCTGTGAGATCCTATCTGTGTCAGGGAAAAATCTTAAATGAGCTCTGAAATCTGTTTCTAAAAATAAGTTTCAGATCCGATGATAAGTTCTGTTCTAGTGCTATAAGCACATTTGTTCTGGTGCCATGAGCACAAAGGGAGGCATAAGGGGCCAGAATCCGAGAGATTTTGTCAGTGTCTGGGAAGGAAGGCATAAGGGGCCAGAATCCGTTGAGATTCTATCAGTGTCAGGGAATCTGTTCTGACTATTGATATATTCTGAATTGATATGTTCTGATACGATGTGATTTGATCTGATTCTGATATGATTCTATTCTATTCTGATTTGATCTGATCTGTACAATTCTGTTCTATTCTGATTTGATCTTATCTGTACGATTCTGTTCTGTTCTGATTTAATCTGATCTGTATGATTCTATTCTGTTCTGATTCGATATACGATTCAATCTGATTTCTGTACTAATTTTGTCTGATGTGTTTGATGTGGATTCTGAGGATTTTGATTGGAGGTTTGATGTCTTGCTGAGCTGTTGTAGCTCATCCTTGTTTTCTGCGTGGTTTTCAGGTTCTGGGAAAGGGAAGGAAGTCTTGGACTAGGAGTTCAGAATCTGATCTGTTATAGGTATTTTGCACTTTTGATTTTTGTACAGTCATGGCTTTTCTGTTATGCTTTTCCTTCTGTCTGAAAGCCATGAGCTGTATTTGTATATGATTCTTTTGAGGAAGAAAAGATAGATGATTTGTTCCGCTGTATTTTGATGTTATAGTAGCTCTGTGTGTCTGTTTCTGTGTATAATGCTTGGAAGAAAGTTCTGAAACAAATTCCAAAGCCAGATTCTGGAATCAGTTCAGTCAGTTTGAATCCGGCTCACGACCCGATGCGAGCGGGATCCGTCCCAGTCGGGTTGGGTCGTGACAGACCTCATGCAAAAATGAGGTCAACAAATGCTAATCGGAAATTGTCACTATAAGTAACCATAGTTGATACTATTGATCCCTGAACTATTGTTGTCATTAGGCTCATGTTGTCACCACTTCTAAGTCTACCATAATACTCATCATCTTTGTCATCTACAGCCACCATTCTTAAACTTGTTCATATTTTCTCCATCAATAAGATCAACTACATTTTGACATCATAATTATCAAAGTCCCCACCTCAACTTAGATAACTCTTTTTAAAACATTGTAATTATGCCCTCTCCGAGAGGGGTGGGATCTTATTTGTGATATAAATAGATTAAAGTTATTTAATTAGGTAAGGCTTTTAATTTTCTATTTTGAATGTTCACAAGAAAATCTTATCTCTCTTCCTCCTTTATTTATATGATTGTAGGCTTGAGATTGAAAGAAACAAAAGCACATGAAAATCAATCATTAATCTCTGCCTCAAATTTTTGAACATAACAAGGATAGATGCAACGAATATTTAACTTTTACATAATAGTGCAGAAAATCTATACAAAAAAAATAAAAGAAAATTAAAAAAAGGTGATAGAAGAATTGGTAAGATCCTACTAACAAATATTCTAAAGTAAACAACCACACTTTGTTTCTTTCAAATAGCACTATACCTAAAAAACCTTCAGAGAGTACCTGAACTTCGACATGCTACAGATGCATTTGTCCACCAACTAGAAGACCTTTTTCACTCTGCATATTCTTCAGCCACTGTTTTAACAAATCTGATTTGATGGCCATTCTGTGAACATAAAATAAAAATCAAAGAATCTAATATTTATATCTCAAATAAACAAGCTTAGGAATATATAAAGCTACCCACTGAGAAATATGAATTAGAATCAATGTCTTCAATCGACTATTCTAATATTTTGCCAACTATTCTATAGCAAAACTCTCAAAACAAAATTAAACGGGAACCATTTGGAATAAAATATCCAATACTACAGCCCAAAATTTGCATTAGACTGAAAATTATTCATGCGTCAAAACCTAACTCAGCTTCGGGTTCAAAAATCGTTTGAAACAACAAAGCATTCACCTGTCTAAGAGACGCACATCACTGTTAGATAAAAGTCCTCACCCAAATTTTTACCCATTACCAAACTCTAGTTACATTTATAGAAAGGCCATCTACCTGAACTGGAACTGGAACTAAGATCATCAAAAACTAAGCCAACAAATAATCTCCACAGTATGGGAAAACATAAGAAACAATAGTCAACAAGACAATATAATTTAAACTAAGATAGAAAGATAATATCTCTTCAACAAGCATGATTAGAACAAACGGTGATATCTTGGTGAATTTAACATGGCCACCATTTTAGCTATAAAAAAACGGGGCATGGTCCTCAAAGAACATTAACTAAAAAAATGTGAAAAACAAAACCTATCTAACTAGAGATTTCACACATCTGTACACGTAACAAAATTTGTGAATCAGAATCTGATCAGTAGTGGCGGTGATGAGGCAGAGTGTGTCGTGAGAGGTATCGCACTGGCGTATCAATTGTACCAAGGAAGTCGGGGGTGATCTCATAGCCGGAGAAAACTTCATTTCAGATCTCACCAAATACTCGAAGAATTATTCCATGGTATCTCGGTGAATTTAGAGTTAAGAATTGCTGTAGAAGCTCCCATAACTCCTGCACGTCAACGATCTCCTTCTCTACGATCATCTGAAGCATCGTTTGCCTAAATCACTCAACAGATCTACCGAATCCTTCATCACTGCAACGCTCTCCGCCACTCGTCCCTCGCTGTGACTCCTCATGCGAGGCTGGTTCACAGTAATTTGCCCCAGAGGTTTTATAACTCGCTCAATTTGAGCGGGTTTCAAAGTCGCTCAAATGGCCTTCATAATACACCGCTTATGCTTCAGAGTATTTTCTTATGTTCCGCTCAAAACTAACCAATCAACCTAATTTATCAAATGCATATATTTAAATTACCTTACCCTCCTAATTTTGCATACCAATCAGCCCATAAAAGGGTTAAAAAAATACTTTCTTTTATCCCCTATAACACTAGTGACACCTAAGGGCAAGAATTAAGGATCAAGTCTTAGATAATATAGACTTAGGATGTATGCTCCTCCCTATAGGATAGAGACATCAAAACATAAAGTTAGTGACACATTTTTCTAGATTTAGTGTTCCTTAACTCACAAATAATCAACCAATAAAATCATTCATAATTCAACTCTTAAAATACAATAAAATACCTAACTCCAAATCAAATCATAATTAATGTTCATAATCATTAAAAATGCAAACTTAAAGCATACACTTAAACTAAGTCTAACTAGTCTATTAATCAACCTAAAACTTAAAATATGAGGACTAAATCAAGAAAGTAAAATTAAACTAAAACTTATAAAGATAAAAGTCTTCTAAAACCCAAAATTTACTAACTCACCTAAAACTCAATCAAACTTTAAGTTAATCTTTTAAAATTAATCAACAAACCACTTAATATATAACAACCACTTCAAAGATGAAGTTTATTGGATGGACTACTCCAGACTGTGGGGCTAAGTGTCCTAAGGAGGCCTGGTTCCTCGAGCATGATAGCACAACGCCACGAATAAACTCAATGAAGTGTTAAAATTTTAAAATTAATTAATTATTAATGATTTAAATCAAACCTTGATTGATAATAAATTACTCAATTCACCTTTCTTTTTAATTTATAACCAACTAAAATAATTCAAAAAAAATAGTTATCATTAGGTAACCCAGGCCTACGAGGCTATTAAGTTAGCTCTAATGAGTGTGAAATAAATCTCACGGCCTCGGTGAGCAACAAAGGTGGTAATCAACTAAACATTAAAATAAAATTCTTAGAATCAGTCTTAAAACATTAAATACTTAAACTTGAATTAAAATTCTCCCTTTGACTTTTAACAAACTAAATTATAAATAACTTCAACTAAATCATCCTACATATGACATACCTAAAACCACACAGGCTGTTACACACACCTAGACTTGTTTGTTAGGAAACGACTTCTAGCTTTAGGTTAGGCCGGTGTTTTGTTTTGTTATTCGATATCAATTACTCTTGCCAAATTAGAGAACTCGCATATTATTTTATATTCTAGTAATAACATGCACATGCTTTATAAATGCTAATCTTAAATTCCCTATTAGTTATATTTCTTTTTATTTACATGCATTTATTTTTTGAATGACATTTACGCTCATTTGTGTATTTTTTTCTTTTATTTTATCTTGTGAGGTACGTTGGGTCATGCATGATCGAGAGTTAGTTTGCTCGCTTGAAGCTCTTAAGTGGCTGCACCACAGTCAGCGGGTCTTGCATAGTTGAGAATTAGTGGATAATTTACTTGCTTGGAGCTCTTAAGTGGCCGCGCCATGATCAGGTATAATCCCTGCAACTTGTAAAAAGACTTCCAATTATATATCGGAATTATTACACACCACACACATCTTATTAATAGCTTTTAATATAATAAATATTCTAACAAGTTTAGGTAGTTGGATATAGGTTAGAGCACTAATAAGCTTTGGCCCTATAGGACAAAGCTTGCCCCCTTCTGTGAGCCCTAGAGACCCTTATGGTCACATTGGGCCTGCAGTGTAGGCCAACCTATTTGTGCTATATGCATCGCTATTTTTCTCACACAAAGTGGGCACCGCTATGATGTTTCATTTTCTTTCGGTTTTGGGTATGATACCCCCCCACACCTTTTGTGAGCCTTAGACACTATTAGGGTCATTTAGGCCTGTAGTATAGGCCACCTATTTTTGTCATTGGCATTGTTGTATTCTTATACGAAGTGGACATCGTTAGGATGATTTTCTATTATGATGTGATGCAGGTACCTTGCCTGGAGGGTATCCTTGGTGTGTTTATTTATTTTTTCTGTACTCTGGATGTCATACATAAATTTTTACACACTTTGCTTCACAGTGCACCATACTTACATACATGCATTATATCATCACTGTTCAAATGAAAATGTCATCTTATCTTTCAATAGACATAAGGATATTTTTACTTATGCATATGTTTCATGCATTATATGTGGCGTTAGGTATATTCTTTTGCATATTATAGAGTCCCTGATTTAGACCTTTTGAACTATAAATCCTTGATTCCTTAAGATAGAGACTTCTTATCTTGTATACATATAGGATGATTGACTGTATTTATGATGTTAGCTGGCAGCTCACTCTAGGCAAGCATATGCCCAGATTGTACACCCCTTAGTGTGTCTCTTTTAATCTTTGATGAATTCTTAATTTATCATTTCTCCTAGGATAGTAATTCGTTCTTTGATTTTTTAAATTCAAAATCTTAATTGCATCTTTATTCATTTAAAAAGTCTAATCATCACTAAGGATAAAGAGAATAGTTTATTTTTTTTTGGAATAGAACCTATGAACTTTCTCTACACACCAAATTAAAAAGAGAATAATACAACACCTTTAATCAAGAGTTTTCTTAGGTCAAGGCCTAGGATGTAATTAACCACGGAGGCTTGCGCCCGTGGAAAATATATCTCTACATCAAATAAATCCCATTCAAGCTAATGTATCAAATGGGGGAAATCTC
This sequence comes from Dendrobium huoshanense, assembly GCA_016618105.1. NCBI lineage: Eukaryota > Viridiplantae > Streptophyta > Magnoliopsida > Asparagales > Orchidaceae > Dendrobium > Dendrobium huoshanense. The sequence continues at coordinate 65,424,144 of CM028345.1, forward strand.
GTGACTTTTGGGTTATACATATTATTATCCATCAAGGTGTGTATGTGAAAGCTTATATTTTCAATGGCTAATCATATGTATGACTCCATCTGCTCTTCCACTGACCTGCTTGTTATTGACCTCGATTTTGCCCCGACCCGGGCCTGGAGGGTTGACTTGGTCAAATTGACCAAGCCAGACCCCAAGACCCTCTCCGATGGATTCAGTGAGTCGAGTCGAGTCTGTTGAGCCTGGACTTGGACCCTGGGTCAACCCGGTTGACCAAGTCAACCAAGGTTGACCACTTAGCCCATTTAGAGCCCAAATCAAGTTTAGATGCACTTGGACCTTGGCTTGGCTCGATCCCTCATCCCCATGGACCTAATTGACTGATTTGACCAAGTCAAACGTTGACTTGGTCAAATCAGGTCATAAATAGGTCATAATAGCCTATTTTATTGCAATTAAAACCTAATTAATGGGAATTAAAGCCTCCCATTGATTTGAAATTGGAACCACGGCCTCCTTTGCTCTGAATTCCCTCCAAATCAACTCTGGATTAGATCTAGACCGTTCCCTTGGACCCCATCCATTTAAATACCCAAAAATTAGGTCAAGTAGGGGATCTTTTTGCTCTTGCTCGATCTAGAGACCACCTCAGGCTCTGAGATTTTGTGAGAGCTCTCCCATGACACTTTTTCGAACAAAAACCCAACGTCCAGACCCCGCCGGCAGCGATCCTCCGGCGAACCTGAGGCTTTTCGCGTTCCAGGACGAATCCCGGCCGATAGAGCGAGCTTTGGATCTCGACGTCAACTAGGAACTTGCTCTTGAGGATCCCACGAGTACAACAAGACCAAGATCTCCCGAATCCACCGTGTGGATTGAGGTATATCTCAAACCCTAGTTTAGCGCACTTAGATCTAAATAACTCTTTGTATAACGCGTTTTAGAACGAGTTTTTTATTCCCCATAGATGCTCTTCACTATTAGAAGCCGTATCTAAAATTTCATTGCGATTGATCCACCCGATCGAAAGAAATTTCAAAAATATCGTTTAGGGCTTTCGTTTACGCTGGCGTCCGGCCTGGCGAATTGAGACCACTGATCAGACGATCAACGGTCAAGATTTGGTCATCCCGCAGTTCTATCTAACCGCGGATCCGATCCAGCGGTTAAGAACTCCGTCCGGCTCGATCCGAGCCGTTGATCCGTGACAGCGGCAGATCGAACGGCCGCGGAGACTTACCTACGTGGCTAAGTCACGCCGCGTCAGCGGCGCCTGATTGCCGCATGATTACGGCAATCATTGTCGGCGACGCAATCATCGCGCCGCCAGGCAATGATTGCCCGAAACCGCGCGTCCAACCAGATCACGCCACGTGGCGCACTCAGCCGCCATTGATATTTTTTTTCATAAATTTATTTTTAAATGTATTTTAAACCTGAAATTTTCAAAAATTCGCTAAAAAATCATTTTTTGTCCGATTTTGTCGCACAATACCTCGTTTTGATCGTATTTTCATTCCCTACACTATAAAATTTTTAAAAAAAAAATAATGTATGTATTTTTAATTAATAGTAAAAACAGCAAAAAAAACCTTTTTTATTATTATTATTATTTAAACTATTATTTTAATATAATTATTATTATATTATTATTTAATTATGAGTATTTGTTATAATTACTATTATTTTAAAGTATTAGATTACTGATTATTTTTTTTATTATTATTATAATTATTTTATTAGTATATTTAACTATTTTCACTATTTTTCCTATTATTATTTTATTATTTACTATTAGTATATTTTAACCTAAACCTTAAATTTCAGAAAATTTAGAGTTCATCTTCTTATTCATTTAGTGATTATTTTAAGTAGTTATTATTATTTTTTTTTTTTTAAATCATTTTTTTGGTTTATTTTAATGCATTAAATCTTCAGAAAATCATAACTCTTTCATTTTCGATCCGCTGTTAACGCAAAATTTTGAACGTATTTAGATTCTGCATATTCTGGAACTAATTTTACTCAAAATTTTTGGATCTGTCTGTAATTATTCTTGAAAACAGAAAACAGCATTATTTTAAAATTATTCAATTATTGTCTTTAAACTTTGAAATTGCATAACTTTTTCGTTTTAAGTCGGATTTTGATGCACAGCACCTCGTTTTGGGTGTATCTGGAATTCTGTACAATTTGAAACCACGTTTGGGTGAAAATTCTATTTAGATTTTCTGATATGTCCAAAACAGTAAAACAGCACTATTTTAAAATATTCTTTTATTATGTTTAAACTTCGGAAAACCATATATTCGTCGTTTTAAGTCGGATTTCGATTTGCGACCCCTCGTTCTTTTCAGAAAGACGAGCTTTATGTTTTGAAACCATTTCCAATCACTGATTTTGGCTGTATGAATAGATTCCTGTTTTGATCCTATTATTTGGGTACTTTGATATTTATATATTAATATAATAACTATTTTCAAGATACAATCTACTTTCAAATCGTTTCAAAATTTCGCTTGAGTGACCAGTGGATCTTTCCCATACTTATATGTATTATGAATCAACCTATCTTTCAAATACATTATTTTTACTAAATCTATATAGAGCTATATTAGTAGGTATTTTAAATTAATTTTAAATTACTTATAGTTAAATCCTAACTTTGGAAAGATCTACTTAGCATGAAATTTTAGACATAGGTTCTATGAATGAAGAGCAATCATGGGGGAGAGTATTAGTGGGTGATTGAGTTCCAATCATTCACTAATTCCTCCGTTAGGTGTCTTTCTTTTTATTTTTCGTATGTTGCATATGTAGGTCGCACCACGAGCACTTAGCTTAGGCTCTCCTAGATCTAAGGACATGGTGTGTTTATTTCATTTTTGTACTCCCATGCATTTATTACCTTGAGGGTTAGATAAAAACATCACTTTAAGCCCATATAATGTAGTGACACCCTAAGGACAATAATTAAGGACCCGTCTAGCGAATTTAGAAGTTTTCTATGAGCTAGGATAGATCCCCGATTGACATGAAAACTTCAACACTTAAACTTAGTGACATCTGAAACCTCTCAGAATTTTCTAGGAATTTTTAGGAGTCTTTAGCCCCTTTAGTTAACCAACTTTAATTAACCTGCTAAATAAGGCCCCGAGACCTTTCAAAAATTACAATAATTACATATTAGGTCAAAAAATTACCTATAATGGCTTGATTTGTTCAGAATCTGACCCTTGACTTTAGATAAATAGGGCTCCTCAGTTTGACTCTAGGTTGACCCTTAATTTGACCATAGGTGGAATTTATCTTTTTTCCCCTAATAAATTATTAAAAATTATTAAAAATCCCAAATTTTCTCCAAACACTTGGAATCACTTTCTCAAGTCATCCCTGACTTTTGGAAATGATTCCAATAAGTTTGGAGCTCATTTGGATCAAAACAGTAAAAAGGGCCCTTTATTAGGAAATCTAGAAAATTTCAATAAATACCCGATCTTTAGAAATTCATAACTAATTGTAGAAAATTCCAAATTAGGTAAACCCACTTGCATTAGACTCCAATTAGGATCTAGTATTACTAAAAATCTTAGGTTTCCAGAAAATGACCCAGATTAGAAAGTCAACTTTTTGGTCAACCGTAGTTTATTTAGGGCCCAAAACTTAGAAAATTCATAACTTTGTCTAGAGAACTCCAATTCCAGCCTACTACCTGTCTAACTACTCATCTTAAGGTCTAGTATTTTCCTAAGGTGATAGGATACCCAGACTTAGCCTTTTTCCCATAGTGACTTTTTGGACCCCTAGCTTAGTTCCCATGAGGACCTAGAACTTTCCAAAATTGGCTAATACAATTTAAACTTCAAATATGAATATCTTAAGCTCTTAAAACTGATCAATGAACTAAACTCACTAAAATGGATCCTAATCCACTAAGATTTAAATTTCAACTAAAATTCTTTTTTTTTTTTGGCCTATAACATACCTGAATTTCAGACAATTTTAACTAATTATCCCACTTAGGATCTATCCAAACCACACTAGTCTTACACACGCATAAAATTGTTTGCTAGGGCACCACTTCTAGATCTAGGTAAGGCCGCTGGGTTTTGTTTTTCTGCTGTGTGCCGGAGCTTTCCGTGGTTTTCACTGCATGCTGTTTGAAAATTGATTGTTGTGTTTGCTTACTTTTTTTGCACTCTGGATGTGAGCGCTAGATCTACCCCTAGGTTAGGAACGTCATCTATATATACTGTTCTTCCGTGCTGGGTGGCCATGCTCATGCTGATAAAAGGGGGGAGCAATGTCATGATTTCTAATAATGTATTTTATGCATGTGCTTGCTCAGCTCCCCCTAAATAAAATGAGGGCTAAATTAATTATAACTACACAGGTGGAGAGCTTAGCCCTCATAATTAAGAGCATGGCTTGGCACAGGGTCAATGGTGTTAGTATTTTCATTTCCATATAAACTGCTTTGGATGATTTTTATTAGGATAACCTTGCAGGGATTCTTAGATTTACTGCTTTCAATTCATGTAATTTATTTGTAATAATTGTTAAGAGTTGTGAAAACAACTTTTGAGTTGGGATATTCTTATCCAGCTCGAATTCTAAAAGAAGAAGGCATCCCTAAGGGGAGAGTCTTCTTCCATTTGGAAGATCGAGCTAGATGGCTTTAGATATCCAAAGAGAAAAGGCAATACCCCCATACTGGGGGAATTGTCTCTTCATTTGAATATTCAAGCCACGACGGATCCAAGGAGTCCAAGGAGGAGAGATCCAAGGAGTCAAAGGGGGAGAGATCCAAAGAACCCAAGGAGAAGACATCCAAAAAGCTAAAGATTGAAGACCCAATATCCCACTCAAAGTTGTTGGCGTCTGTCATAGGCTTAGAAACCCGGGTTGTTGGCAGTGGTGCCCGACCACTTTACTTTTCTGCATACCCTGGGTTGTAATTAAAGGGCAGTTGGCCTATGGACATTTATTTGATTAGTTTGTGGATTTATATTGATGTGTTTACTTGATTGCGCTTAGAAATATCTGCTTTTTCTAGGTTTCTTTCTTGCATGCCGTTTTTGTTTTCGCCTGGATCGTATTAGGCTCATTAAGGACTATAAAATTCTTCTACTCGTAATTAATCTCTAAAAATTTAAGTTTTAAATAACATAGAAACTTAACGAACCTAGGGAATTGCCGGAACCGTCCGGGGTCGCATGCATATTATTGCATTTCTTATTTTCCTTGTTATAAGACATCTCCCTGCCTGCGGGTAGAGTCCGGATAATCTGGCCTATGAGGATGAAGTGCCGGACCTAGGGAGACTCAATCTTTTCTAAAAATTATTTTATATTAAGCCTATTTTTAAAATCCAAAGCATTCATGAGCTAACATTTCAACTAGCATGCATTGCATTAGAAATCAATTTAATTAAAATTTAATTGCATTAGTTAGAGCCATTCACCCAACATAAGTCCAGGACCACTTAGGAAATTCTCTAGATGTCGGTCCTCTTTCCAATAAACTGTACCTCCCCCCATCTTTCATAATTGACCTGATAGCATGGTTTTGAAGCGATTAGGTGGTTAGCTGGCTCCCCCAATCCAGGCCGGGATAAGTCCAGATCTTTGCATCGCATTAGCTAAGACACTGGTCTTAGTGTGTGTCGAACACTAAGTCCAAATTAGATTTAAGATTCGAGGCTACTACATTCGGTCTCGTAGTAAGCCTTAAATAGTAGGTAGGTCCTTTCTTTTCAGGGACCCTAAATCCAACTTATCCGTGTTACAGGATGACGCCACCTCCATCCTTCTCTCACGCATGTGATTGAGTGCTTGATTTTTCTTTTTCCAGTTTCTCTCTAGTGCCCTAGAGCCTCCGAATGCTGGTATGAGCCACGCATGTCGATTCAGCCCTTCGGACCTTTCTTCCCTTTGAGTATGATTTCCTAGTCTATACCCACGTGCCGATCCCACTTTAGAAGAGGATAATGTATGATCCTTAATCGAGAGTTTTCTCAGGCTCCGGCTTGGGATGTAATTAACCACGGGGGCTTAAGCCCGTGGGAAACTCGGTCCCACATCTACTAAACCTCATTCGAGTTCTTGCATCGAGTGGGGGAAACCCATGACTAGGTCGTGTATATTGCTACCCATCGAGGTGTGTTGGTGAAAGCCTCTATCCCCAATGGTTAGTCGTATGCACGATCCAATCTGTCCCTTCCAATTGACCCGTTCGCGCGGTGTTCTTTCGGAGGTTCACACTTGTGTTGGATGTAAAGGCTTACGATCGTTTTGTCCTACGGGATAGTGTAGTCTTACCCTTTGCATTTGAACCCTATAAGCAGAATCCTTTCAGAGACCCACAATGATTTCCAAACATGAAATGCTTATAGTTGAATCATGCGGCTCAACAAGACAAATCTAACAAGCCCAAGATCACAGAATCCTAATACCATTAAGATATTCAAATACCTAGTAAATGAACCACGATTAAGGGATTCAACATCGGTTGTTCATCCAAATCACTCCCTATTTATCCTTGATCTTTTATCTATTTACAAGCCATGCCACTTTAAAAAATTTATAAATAGAGCCCCCCCCCCCCCCCCCTCCTTTCTCATGAAAAGGGACCCCTCCCCCCAGCAAGGAATCAAGAGAGAGATCGGAGATCACTCTTGCCTCCTTGACAACCGCCCAGAGTTTCGTCGGACCACCACCTGACACTAGAGTTCTGCCAGACCATCACTTGATGCTCAAAATTTTGCTAGACCACCACCCGATGACAGAGTTCCACCATACCATCGCCGGACCATCATATGAGACCCGAACATTAGCCATACCACTAACAGAAATTGGAGTTCTGCTAGACCACCGAATAATATCTGGACTTTCACCAAACCACTGCCTTACGACTACAATCTTTTTAACCAGTGTCTCCAACCGAATATGGTTCTTCTGACCTCCCTCGCTAGATAACAGTCTTTCTTGCCACTATCTTCCACCGACTATGGTCTTTCTAACCTACCTTACCAGCACCGGCGGAGGGAAGGGGGGGCAAGGGAGGGCACGTGCCCCCCTTAAAAGAAATCACTTAGACATCTTATCAACCTTCCATCTCCCAAGCTAATAAAAACAAGCATAAATTCTATTGCATATCCATATTACGTGGCATGCCCAATTAATAAATGTGACTTGAGTATAAATAATAAAAGTTTTTATTGGGCTCATATATAAATATTAGTTAGATATGAATATATTCATATAATTTTAAGCCAATAAAAATTATGATTAATGAAAAAAGTTTGGGCCATCTAGTGTGCTAACATTATATATATATATATATATATATATATATATATATATATATATATATATATATATATATATACTTTTAAAATATTTAATGTTATCTTTATTTCACATTTATTAAATATATATCGCGCCATGTCACCTTTGTATTGTTGTTATGTATCAAGTGACATGGCACATCTTAATTTGCCTTTGGACTATCTGATGACCGCACCTAATAATTTCTTGGGGGCGAGGGGGTACCCCCAAACCAAAAAATAATCTCAGTTCCCACCTCTAGACCTTTTGTAGATGTGTTTTTTTTCATTTTCTACCCTAGCTGCACTTGAGAGATCAAAATTGATGGTTTTAGTTGCTCTTGCATTAGCAAATATAAACTCTTCATGTGTAGTAGCTTCTCTCAGTGTGCCCCCCCCCCCCCCCCCCCCCCCCCCCCCCCCCCCCCCTATGAAAAATTTTTGGCTCTGCCACTGCTTACCAGACAATGACCCTTCCTACCAATGCCACCAAATTACAGTCATTCTAACCACCATCGCCCTTCGACTATGGTTCTACCGACTAAACGAATATTTCAATACTAATTCTTCTAATTCCCACCATGTAATATAATGTACATTTTCTACATCAACCCAAGGCCTTCCCCTGAAGGAAGGGCCTTATTTGTAATCAACTATAAATAATATTGGATTCAATCAAACTAGGTCAGGCCCCATAGTTCATAAGAGAACAGGAAAACCTAGAATTACCTTCGAACTTACCAATAGAAATAGTTATGTCAGAAAAATCGACGGCCTTACCGGTGAAATATACGCCGATACATTAATAGAGAAATGTCCTTCAAAATTTTTGTCGTTAAAACACGTGCGCGTATTCCGCTGGGTTTGTGCAAGTATTTTAATGGTGTTTGGTGCAAGTTCCACCGACAATAATTAATGGAATTACCAACGAATATTGCGCCAGCTTACTTAAAGTCAATGAAATGTTATCGGCGGATAATATGTTGGTACTATCATCGATGGAAAATCCACTGGAAAATATGATGGTGAGAGCCTTATTTTGACCCGTTCGCCTTTTGACTTTGCATTTATTTCCCTTTTCCTTATGATAGCTTCAATCACGTCTGAGAGCTACCCCGAACGTGACCGAACCCTCGCTGACTTTCACCACATCGTTCACTATCGGTTACCTCTACTTGTCACACCATTCGCTGTCGGTTGTCCTCACTAGACATTTTTAAGAGAATAAACCTTAGTGTATGATTTTACTTTTGTTATGGATGTTCTCACTAGACATTTATAAGAGAATGTATCTTGGTGTATGCTTTTAATTTGTTTTTATTATGGATGTTCTCACAAGACATTTGCAAGAGAATGTATTTTAGTGTATGCTTTTGGATTTAGTTATGGATATTCTCACTAGACATTTGCAAGAGAATGTACCTTGGTGTACGCTTTTTGTTGATGATATTTTTCTTGTAGTTGATAATATTAGAGAGGGAGTTGAAGGTAAATTTGAATTATGTAGGTCAACCTTAGAGTATAAAGATTTTTTGTATAAATATATCTAAAACTTAATATATGTGGAGTGTATTTTTAGTAGTAATAGACCTAGTTGAGGGATTATGACTTTGGGCGATGAAGTCATTAAGGGAAAGTGGACGTTTTTAATATCTTTAATTTAGTTATGGTGAAATAGATTGGGGTATTATTTGTAGAATTCAAGTTAGATGATGGAAGTAGAAGAATGCATTAGGCGTTGTTGTGTTGACGTAGAGGAATGCATTGGTCATAATTGATTATAGACAATATATGAAAACAACATATATGGGAGAAGGTTGGAGTAGTTCCAATGGAAGATAAGATTAAAGAGAATCTCCTTGGATGATTTGGTCACTTAAAACACTGGCCCACCCAACATGTCTGTTCATACTAAGAAGACATCTTTGTCTCAGCCTGCCACTCAGAGTCAGCCTACCCATCTTTACCTACTCTTGCAGTCAGTAGCCCACAATTCTACTCAACAAACCCCATTTTCCTTCACCAAACTCCATGCAGAGTACTCTCTTCTACCCTTACTACCCACCCCCACCCTCTCCTTCTTATGGTGGCCCTCCTACTTATCCATATCCACCATATGTCCCCCCATATTATCCCCCACCAACCCCTCAGCCCGCTATATGGGTACCTTTAACCCCATCTACAGCAGAGCGCTCGACAGATAGTCGAATATTGATTGAACCTGAAGGGAACACATACGTACTTAAAATATTATTAATATGCAACTAAAATTTAATAAATATTTTTATTACTTAACATATTTTATGCTGGTTTCACCCATTAAAACAACCGACGCATAAAATACGAGACATAATACAGAGCATGTATGATGCTCCTTACGTTTCTTGGAAGAAAGTCCCAAAAAAGTATGAGACATGTAGTTCAGAGAGTTTGAGGTTAATTATCATGTAAATATGTTTTGTATTATATCTTCTTTAAATAAGATAATAAAAATATATATTATATATTGCATGTTTGTAAATGCAAAAAGATTTATGTTGGTTGTCATAACACAATGATAGAATCAGAAAGAACTTTGAGAAGCTTAGGTCGAGTCGTATGCGAGACATGTTTACAGATATTAGAAAAAATGAGCAAACAACCACTCTAGATTGGTAAGAGTGTATGGGCTGAGTTGAACATTGCTTGGGGTAGCTCAGAGTATAGTAAGAGGAGGGACCAAAATAGACAGAATAAAGCTTATAATGTTGGGGGCAGGTTAGTTCCCTTTATACTAGGGGTTCAATTCCACATACTGAGCACATATGACATTTGGTAAGTAATTTTAAAATATTTACATCATTTACTTTAATATCAATACTAATATATATATATATATATATATATATATATATATATATATATATATATATATATATATATATATATATATATATATATATATATATATTTTATAGAAAGAGGTGCTGTGTAAAGAACTGGCACCCTTTTAAATTGCATTATCATACTCATAAGTGGTAAGAGGACCAACAATGTATTGATGAGAGAGCGAGAAAAGCTTATGTAAGTATATAAGTTTAATATTTTTAATGTAATGTCTAAATTTCTTAAATTTTTATTAACTTTTATAGGAGGAGTATACACGATTTTGACAAAGTCATGGTACAACAGATGGAGGTTCTTCTGTTGGATCAACAAAATATTATGAGTACCGCACTTAGTCGCAACGTTAGGAGGAATGCAGCATGACAAAGTATACGATTTAGGCTCGCATGCCTATACATATGAGGGAAAGACATCTGATGGTTCTAACTTCTCAACAAATACCTAAGAGACTTTATATAAAAAACATGTAGCTGCTCTTACAGCCAAGCTAGAGCAGGTCAGGAGCACAAGCTGACTAGCAGATGCAGATGCAACATCAGATAGAAAAATGTTGCAAACTCAAATGTAGATGCAACAAACTAAGATGCAGATGTAGCAAACTAAATAGTTAGTAGAAATACGAAAGATGAGGGACCATTTAAGTGGGCAGAATACAGCATCAGCAGAAGAGGAGATTGAATCATAGTAGATGCTTATTTTAATGATGTGGACATATATAATTATGTATTTTTTGACATGTAGTAATTGTTTGTTTTATGGACATTTGGACTTGTTTATTATTAGATATTTGATGATGATATTATTCTTGTTTTTTTTGTTATTGTGTATATATTTGGTGATGTTCTTGATTATAAGTGGATGTTTGAATGCATATAATATTGTATTTTTTTCGTTGTATTGTGGAAATCAATTTTAAAAGTCATGTGACTGTTTTTTTTTATGCAACAGGTTTCCGACTGATTTTTTGTCGGAAACACGGTCGGCAACACAATACAACGAAACTGAATTGTCATTTTCGGTAAGCCAGAACTTTCGGCGGATGATCCACCGGTAATCTCCCTTGATAATAGTGCGACAGACTTGGGCTGTGGATTATCCACCGATAATTCCAGCGAACAGTTTCTGTCGGAGACACTGGGGGAGAAAACGTCGGAATTTTCTACGTTAAAAGACGTCGGTTGCCCATATTTTTGCGACACAATGCCACCGGAGACGCCGTCGGAAACATTTCTGGGGAAAGTTTTCGCCGGTTTAGACTTACTGATGTGCGCATTACCGTCGGAAGAATTTTCACCGGTATTACACCGGAAAGGGGTAATTTTCAGTGGATTTCTAGTGTTACTGGCGGATTTTGACCGCCGGTAACAACGTGTTTTCCTGTAGTGTCTTAAATAGTTACAAAAATCATAAAGAGTAGAAAATCATATGTATACAAATGCTAAGAAATTTCACTCCAAAATATAATAACTCATCTCCACGAGAACTCTATTTCTTAACCCAAAAAAACATATATGCATATTCTTTCATATTTTTATATTTACTTTAATCATATATTTATGTTTATTAATTTTTTGAATTAGACTGACTTATATTTAAAAAAAAACAACTTACTCAAAAAATTAATTCGGAATACAAATATTCACTTAACAAAACATAATAATTATGAAATAAAATGGAAATTACATTAGAACATACAAGAAGAAATGAAACAAAAAAAATTCACACATTAATTTGTATCATATTTTAAAAAATACACATATAATATTTTTTATTTTTTATTTTGAAGAAATATTTTATTATTTAATATCTTTTAAATTTATGTAGAGATTTTATCTTAATTTATACGTTAATGTTGTATATTAATTATGCTATCTCATTTTATTTTATTTTTAAAATGTATAACCTAATTTAAATAATCTCATTACATTAAAAAATATAATAATTTTTTTAAAAAATAATGCGTATATAAATTATTAATTTTTAAAAATTAACAACAAAGAAACTACACTTAATAACCAAATTTTATGTTCACCTTGCGAAATTACGGTGATATTTTGCGTTCAATTTGTGCTTGCGATGGCCTAAGTAGCGCTTATTTGAGGGAATGACTCAAACAAAGCATTCTTTAATTTATTGGAATATTAATTTTTTTTTTATTTTATCTTATCAGTAATTTGAAAATATTTTCAATTTTAGAATTCATCTCATATCTTTTCAAAGATGAAAAAAGTTTTTTATTTTTTGAAAAAAAAAATTATTTACTTGGAATATTTTTTATTTTTTGAAAAAAAAATTAAAATTTTAAAATTATTTTTTTATAATTTTTTTCTCTGTACCCTTAAAACTTTATTTAAACTTATTTACTTTTGATATAAAATATATTGATTTTTTAATTATGTACATTTTTTTACAAATAAAAAAAAAATAGATTAAAATAAAATTTTGTTGAATGAGTTATAATTTTATTATTTAATTTAAAATGTTTAAGTGAGATTAGAAATTCTGTGAAAATTAACTCATTATTAATTTATTAATTTATAATATTAATATGTATGTAGATATTAAATTTAATTTAATGATATTAATATTATTAAATTAATAATCTTTGTAATATGGTATATTAACCAAATGAAATATGAAATAGTTCATTGCATGAAGTAATGAAAGTCCAAATAATATAACAACTGAAATACCTAACACAAATCATAGTATAGAACCATCAAAATTAGGTACAAGCTAGTGTTTGTGTCCATTCCTAAGTGGAATGGCATTTGTGCCTGGTGTATAGTGATTCGGTGGATCTATCTCATAATCAACCATACTCCTCAACATGCAATATTGCATGTTCCTCACTATGTTGAATTGATAATGGCCTCTATTCGGGCGGCGGGGTGTAGAACTGGGAGATAGAGCCAATGTCAAAAGGACTCCAATTCGTAACATATGTAGGCCACCGCGGATAATGGGTAACAAACTCTGGTTGTTGCACATCTTGGGTTATTGTCTCCTGCGGGACACCCCAATCTCGGCAAGTGGTTGTAGCATCAGCCATTTCAAACGGACTAGCATGAGGTTCTGTTGTGGTTTGGGGAAAACTAGACCCTTCCCTGGAGTTTGAATGGTATCGTGTGTCCTCTAGGTACATTTGTGTTCTCATAGCATGATTCAAATCTCCAATCCTGTCTATAGTTTGTTGGAGTTCATGATATGTGGACTCATCATCCTGGCCATAAAATCGTTGTAACATCTCATTTGTCTCAAAGAGGTAGTTTCGCTGTACACAATTAATTGAAAGAGTTAAAGAATTTATATAAATTTGAAGTCTGAGTTGAAAACCTACCAGCATACGCTCAACAGGGGCTCGTGCATAGTATGATTTGGGCGGCTCAATAGGAGGCTGTAGAAGGTATAGCGATGCCCATGATCTATACCAATGTAAGTACTCCTTTAATGCTTGGTCATCACCATCATGATGCTGCACACCATGGACGACCACTCCTCGTCGTCCTTCCCACATCATAATATAGAGATGATGGTAAATCATCCAATCCATATCGGCCTTCCCACGACCGTCCACTCTAATGTAGTTTGGATCCATTGGTTGAACGTTAGTAGTAGGTGAGAACCCAAACTGTCGGATAACTCGGTCAGGTAGATGCCACTCCACTCTCTTCCAACTAATAAGTGGAACACGAGCACGCCAGATGTCCCTACCTGCCAAACAAATCTCTGCAACCATTTCGTGGATACTTGGTCCATATGGCTCCCATATTACCTACAAAATTAATAAAATATGTTATTATCTTTCTTAATTTTGCAAGCAACCTCAAACTGATTTTGAATGATAGACATACCTGACTTTGAAGAAGACCATCCAACTCATTCCTATATATTTTGATGTTTCCAACGGGCATATCCCTAACCCATTCTTCATTCCACCTATTCTAATGTTTAAAAGTGTTATTGTAAATGCATTAATTAGTAGGTTTGAAAAAAAAAATGGTTTAAAATATCAAGTAACTACCTTCCTCCCACACTACAGTCTTGTAATAGTTCTGGATATGGTACATGTAACGTAGGTCTTCCAACATGGATCCGTTCCCAAGACCAAATTTGTAGGAGATGAACACATCCAGCAATGTTAGCACGTTTGGGCTTGGTTGCCTCTGTCAATTCTCTATATAGGTGTGCTAAGACCGCACCACCAATTGAGTAAGTACTGAATAAATGTATGTCCTCAAGCAATGGAAGATATTGCAAATGAATCTCAGATCCAGAGGTATCTGGCAGTAACAAACACCCAATGATGAACAAAATATAGGCTCGCACATGCCTCCAAAAGTCTATATCATTCAGCTCAGCATAAGACTCCCTCCTATAAGTCCATCGTAGCCATCTTAATGGCATGCATGTCCTTGCGTGCGCCTGACCCATCCGAAATCTAGAAGTAACTTGAGGATTCAATGGGTCATGGTACATAACATTCGGATCTGGATGACTTCCTAGTAAATCGTTACAACAATCTGGCCAAGAATTCCATCGTTTCCCTAATCCGACCACTGAGGGGCCGACTAATGGAGGTCCATCAATCTGTAGGCCCATAATCATTGCTACATCCTGTAGTGTAATACTCATCTCCCCCACTGCAAGATGAAATGTATTGGTTTGAGGCGACCATCTCTCGACCAATGCCGTTAGAAGATGGTGATCAAGTTTGATGTACATCAACTGCCTAATACAGTGCAAACCAGCTGTCCTAATGGCTGCAATGAACCTTGGACATTCAATAGACCAATCATGAACCATGAGCATGTGTGATGCTCTCTCTAGAATTGTCCCCTGTATATTATAATTTTATTTAAAATAAACATTTGCTAATAAGGAAGAAATTTTTTAACATTGATACCTGGTCAGGGTGGGCTGCTCTATGTTTGCCTCGTAGACAAGCGATGGTGGGGTGTACGTCCGCTGGTGCAGGCCCATAGGTTGCTTCATCTACACTAGGTTGCTTTCTAACACGATGTCTTCTAGGTCTTGTTGGTTCGTGTGCCATTGCATTTATGCTACTAATTCACATTAAAATAGAGAACATAATATTAGTAAAACATGAAGTTGTAAAAATTATTATGGGATGATAATGATAATATCTAAACTTAATTATTATAAAGACATTTACAGAAAAATTAAATTTTAATATATAATGATATGTTTAGAATAATGAGAACTTCACAATTTTTAAAAATTAGCATCAAAGAGAAATTTTAAAATAGTATAATTATTAATAACGAAAAATTCTGGGATAATTTTTTTTATTTATTAAGGGATCATAGTGATAATGTATACACTTAATATTAAAAATATTAAACAACAATAATAATTTCTAAAAATTAATTTCATTAAATTTTTTTTTTTTTAATGAAACCTACATCTCTGTAAAAATAAATACAGAAAATTTTTCAAAAGTAAAAAAATAAAATATTTATCCCAATCGAAAACACTAAACTTATTCCGGATCCAAAGTGAAAATGTATTTTTTCAAACCAATAATAAAAAATAAACAAAATATACAACAAGTTTAAAAATAAAAAAAATAATAAGAATATGAACACTCACGAAGAGATCGGCAGGCGACAAAATTCCTTTCGGACAAGAGAAATCCAAAGAACTCAACCTGCTGTTTGGAACGACTGCTTGGAGAGAGAGAGAGAGAGAGAGAGAGAGAGAGAGAGAGAGAGAGAGAGATGAGATGAAGCTGCCAGGAAGATAACTATAGCTACAATTGTAACTCGCCCGTGATTCTTTTTTTAATTATTTTTTTTTTAATTATAAAATAATTTAAACCAGTCGCTGGTATGCCAACGACTATGCCAGATTTAGTGACGTGGCACCACAGATTATTTTTTTTAACGATTGAACGGAGGCACGGTGGGCGTTTTTTAAAAAACAATTGGGATAAATATTTGATTTTGAAAAAAAAAAGTTAGTTTTGATTTTTTTTTTTCTGGATTTATTTGTACAGAGATGTAGGTTTCATTGAATTTTTTTATAAAGTAAATTAATTTTTATAAATTATTATTCCTGTTTAGTATTTTTGATAATTAAGTGTATATATTATTGTTGCGGGCTTGAATATACGCGGCGATAGAGTTTTAACTATACGTCTTAGCTTTGCACGGATATCCAGCACACACACAGAGAAAATAAGACTTTTTATGTGGAAAACCCCTTAAAAAGGGAAAAATCACGAGGCTTAGCCCAGTTGAAAATGATTCCACTAGAATTTGAGTCGGTTACAAAGAGCTGACTCGCCTCCAAGGGCGATCAGATTACAACTAACAGCTGTTTGATATAGGTCTGTTGTTAGACCCAGTGTCACTTGATAGTACCCTGGCGTCACCTGGAAGTTCGAGAGTTGGTTGGTAGTCTGGCCGTAAGTATAGAACGTCGGGCCTTGAACAGAGCGTCGGGCCTTAAGTAGAACATCGGGCCTTAAGCAAATTGTTGGGCCTAAACGTTCCTAGTCCTAAGTATAAGTACAACAGGGACCATCGAATGCAGAAGAGGATGAGGAAGGATCTACTAAGAAGCATAAAAAGGTTGACCTATAAGCCTTCTCTGTTGTCCATGAAGTGGAAGTGACATATGTTCTCTTTCTAAAAGCGGTAGCGGTATTGTTCTTACTTCATCCCCTACTTTGTGGAAGGAAAGGTGCGGAGCAAGGAGCAGCAAATGCCATTTTCATTTCAGGAAAGCACTCATTCTCACTGCGTTCGAGCTAATAGAATGACCTTTCTCTAAATTCCCTCTTCGTTTGTTTTTGGTCGCCTTCAGCAGAACGTCGGGCCTTGAGGTGGTGGTGCAACGAAGCTCCGACGATGGTTCGGCGAGGTTCCGGCGGCGGTCCGGCGAGCTCCGGCAGTGGTCAGGGGAGGTTCTTGGGGTGGTCCAGCGAAGTTCCGACGGTAGTCCGGCGAGCTTCGGTGGTGGTCCGGCGAGGTTCCGTCGGTGGTCGAGGAGGAGCTTCTTCCTTCTCTTCCTTCTCTTCTCCTCTTCTCTTCTTCTCTTCCCTTCTTGCTTGAGTCCCCCTCTTGTGAAGAATGAGGGCTCTATTTATAAATTTTCTTGAGTTGCATAGCTCGTGAATAGGCGTGAGATCAAGGGCGAATAGGGAGTGGTTGAATGGATGGCCGATATCAAATCCTACGATCGTGCACCGTTCATTGGACATTTGAAGGTCTTAAAGATGTCGGAATTTGGCGATATTGGGCTCGTTGGATTTGTCTCGTCGAGCCGTTCGATTCGAGTATAAGCTCATTAAAATTGGATGCCGTTTGGTAACTCAAATTGTGGTTTAAACCTTCCAACAGCGCTTCGGGTCCTTGATTCGGACTCATTTGGGCTCGGATTGGGTCGAATTTGGTGTCGTTGTGTTCGTATTTCCGAGACGCTCAGTTTGACTATAAGCTAGCTGAAATCGGATTTTAACTGCTCTTGAATTTAATTTTTGAAGTTTCCGGATAGATTTTGCCTCGAGATTCGTGCTTGATCAAGAAAATTTTATGATAATACATCAATTATCATTATGATCTCTTAAATAATAAAAAAAAATTATGCCAGAAATTTTACGTCATTCTTATTAATATTATATATTAATAAATTAATAATTAGTTAAATTTTACATAGTTTCTAATCTCACTAAAATATTTTAAGTTAAATAATATAATTTTAACTCATTAAACAAAATTTCTTACAAAACTTTAATTTAATATAATATTAATAAAAAATGTATATATTAAATTTAATTTAATGATATTATTATTATTAAAAAATAAACTATGATAACTAATTATTATTTAATAGAGATAATTACATTAATATATACACTTAATTATTAAAAATAAACAGTAAAATAATTTAACACAACAAAATTCTCTCCAAAAATCTAAAATAAATTGCATCTTTTTGCAGAAAAAAAATCTCGTACTTCTTTATTAAAAAAAATCTCGTACCTCCGTTGACTTGAAAAATAAAATAAAAATAAAAAACATTGAAAATATAAAATAAATCAAATTTTATTTTTTATTGTTTCTTTTCTTTGGTTCTGTGTGTTGAATGAATATTTATTACGGATATTACTTCACTTTTCTTTTAATTTTGCACATATAATCTATGTATTGAATTGATTCATTAAGAGCGTAAATTAACATTCCTTTTGTTTTTGTTTTTAATTTAATCAGCTCATTAAATTGACATTAATGAGGGGTGTTAATTCTCTTTCATTTCTTTTATTTAGTTATTTGTGTTAAATGAATATTTATCACAGATATTATTTCACTTTCCTTTTTGTTTTTTACATTTAATCTATGTATTAATTTGATTCATTAGGGGTGTAAATTAACATTTCTTTATATTTTTTTTTTAAATTTAAACTAAGCATTAAATTGACATTTATCATTGGTTTTAATTCCCTTTCATTTTGATTTCTTTTTTATTTAGTCTATTTATTAAATATGCATTCATTACAAGTTTTAATTTAAATTCCTTTTTATTTATCAATCTATATCTATAAATATTATACAAAATTTATAAACAATCAACCATGGAGGCGGAGAATGAGGTAAAGCGTGGACCCTTTCTATATTCTATAGTCTACAAGAGTGGACCGTCCTCAGGCTCTTTATCCGAGCTCAACACCAATATATCAGGTAATTCAAATAGACTCCTCGTTTATCAATTTCTTTTAAGAATTAAAAAACAAATAAAATGAGCTGAATTGAAAATTGGAATTAAACACAATAATAAATTTACAATGATGATAATATGTTTGATAAAAGAAAACAGCTCTCAAACTTTCTATAAAACCTTTATATTATATTGTGAGAAACGCTCCTCCAACAAATTATTTTTTTGGCATCCGAACTATTAGGTAAATGGTGTTGTCCTTCTGGATGTTGTAGTATTGTAGAGTGCGATCATCCTTCAGCTCTTTTCCCGCATAGACTAGCCTCTGCTCATCTGTATTAATCCCTAGTTTTTCTTTGATCATTACTTTGATATTTGGAATAGTTTCTGAAGGCTCTACATGGAGGATGAGCTTATTCGCATTAAGCGGCTTCACAAAAATCTGCATCTATAGTAAATAAAGATGATAGCACAAAAAATGAGAAAAATGAGATGTTTTTATGTAAGAGATAGGAACAAAATTAAAAAAATAAAAAAAAAATAAGATTGACATATTCAT
The DNA here is from genome assembly GCA_016618105.1 of Dendrobium huoshanense. Lineage (NCBI taxonomy): Eukaryota > Viridiplantae > Streptophyta > Magnoliopsida > Asparagales > Orchidaceae > Dendrobium > Dendrobium huoshanense. The sequence goes on from CM028345.1 coordinate 65,443,586, forward strand.
CAAACATACCTTCTCATCACTATCAACAATTTTAATTGACGTTGTCACTTTTTTGCCATCAGCAGTTTTAATCATTAAGGAGATTTCCATCTGCGAAAATAAATTTAAATGAGGAACATAGAAACAATCGTCAGAAAAAAAAAATAAAAGAGCACTCTCACTGCAAGCAAGTATGGGCGATAGCAGAAGAATCAACTTGTGAGAAAAAAAAACACGAGGCAACGTTTTATATAGATGACAGGTTTAGTTGTCCATGAAGGGAGTAATTATTACATTCAGACAAAAAATTGAAAATCTGGATGTACACCGAGCAATACCGAGCACTTAATATCGAGTTTCATGTGACATGGTGCGTGATTGTTACTCTGAACACGTCGATTGACCTGACGTAATAATTGACACGGGCCAGTACTCCTTAACTGATTTGGTGAGTATCCTTTCATCTGGGCTCACACATCCTGCCAGATTTAGCATGCAATTACCATCGTAGAATTTCGGTCATTTGGCTTTCCTGGGCGCATTAATAACTTTTTCCTAGAAGCAGCTATAGGTATGACCTAAACTATTTAATAGATTCTCTCTTACACAGTCGCTGGCATGGCCAGCGACTGGTTGGTCATTTATTATTATTTTAACGATTTAAATTATATTATATGCAAATTATTATTATTATTATTATTATAACGATTTAAGGGAGGCACGGTGTCTGTTTTATAAAAAAAACAATTGATATATATATATATATATATATATATATATATATAAAAGTTAGTTTTGATTTATTTATTTATTTTTTTGTATAGAGATGTAGGTTTCATTGAATTTTTTTTAAAGTTTTTGAAATTTTCCAGTTTCATATTTTTAACAATTTAAAGCATATATTATCATTATGATTCCTTAATTAAATAAAAAAAAATTATTCCGAAGTATAATATTAGTAAGAATTTAACTTGTGAATTTTAACTAATTATTGTTATTTAAGGGATTTTTTAAATTATTGTAATTATAAAATAATTTAAACCATTATAAAATTTGCACAAAAAAATCTCTTAAATAACAATAAGCAGTTAAAATAATAATAATAATAATAACAATAATTCCCAAAAAAAATAAAAAACAATAATTTACATACAATATAATTTACCATTAAAAAATTTGCACCAACCAGTCGCTGGCCATGCCAGCGACTGTGTAAGAGAGAATCTATTAAATAGTTTAGGTCATACCTATAGCTGCTTCTAGGAAAAAGTTATTAATGCGCCCAGGAAAGCCAAATGACCGAAATTCTACGATGGTAATTGCATGCTAAATCTGGCAGGATGTGTGAGCCCAGATGAAAGGATACTCACCAAATCAGTTAAGGAGTACTGGCCCGTGTCAATTATTACGTCAGGTCAATCGACGCGTTCAGAGTAACAATCACGCACCATGTCACATGAAACTCGATATTAAGTGCTCGGTATTGCTCGGTGTACATCCAGATTTTCAATTTTTTGTCTGAATGTAATAATTACTCCCTTCATGGACAACTAAACCTGTCATCTATATAAAACGTTGCCTCGTGTTTTTTTTTCTCACAAGTTGATTCTTCTGCTATCGCCCATACTTGCTTGCAGTGAGAGTGCTCTTTTATTTTTTTTTTCTGACGATTGTTTCTATGTTCCTCATTTAAATTTATTTTCGCAGATGGAAATCTCCTTAATGATTAAAACTGCTGATGGCAAAAAAGTGACAACGTCAATTAAAATTGTTGATAGTGATGAGAAGGTATGTTTGATGAATATGTCAATCTTATTTTTTTTTATTTTTTTAATTTTGTTCCTATCTCTTACATAAAAACATCTCATTTTTCTCATTTTTTGTGCTATCATCTTTATTTACTATAGATGCAGATTTTTGTGAAGCCGCTTAATGCGAATAAGCTCATCCTCCATGTAGAGCCTTCAGAAACTATTCCAAATATCAAAGTAATGATCAAAGAAAAACTAGGGATTAATACAGATGAGCAGAGGCTAGTCTATGCGGGAAAAGAGCTGAAGGATGATCGCACTCTACAATACTACAACATCCAGAAGGACAACACCATTTACCTAATAGTTCGGATGCCAAAAAAATAATTTGTTGGAGGAGCGTTTCTCACAATATAATATAAAGGTTTTATAGAAAGTTTGAGAGCTGTTTTCTTGTATTAAACTTATTATCGTCATGGTAAATTTTATTATTGTGTTTAATTCCAATTTTCAATTCAGCTCATTTTATTTTATTTTTTTAATTCGTACGCCCATATACCCTAAAAGAAATTAATAAGCCGAGAAGTCTGCTTGAATTAATTGATATATTGGAGTTGTGCTCCGATAAAAGGCATGAGGTCAGCCCATTCTGGTAGGAGAAATTATTGCGTACGCAATCCGAACGTATTCGGATGTGCGTACACACTGCTTATTTTGTTGCGTATTTTTTGATACATAATTTTTTCGTGCCAAAATAAGTAGCAAATAAATAATACTCACTAAATACAAAAAAAATATGCAAAAAATACGTATAAAATATTATGTATCAAAAATACGCAACAAAATAAACAGTGTATACGCACATCCGAACACGTTCGAATTGCATACACAATAATTTCTCTTATGATAGACTATAGCTAGCATATAGAAAGGGTCAAAGATCCACTTCATTCTCCAGGTCCATGGTGGACTGTGTATAAATATCTGTAATAAATATTCATTACAGATAATAATTGATTTATTTTATATTTTCACTTTTTTTTTTGTCAAGTTAACGGAGGTAGTGGAACTACGAGAATTTTTTTTTGGAAAAGATGCCATTTATTTTGGATTTTTTTTTTCTTTTGAAAAGAAATCTTTGGAGAGACTTTTGTTGTGTTAAATTATTTTAAGGTTTATTTTTAATAATTAAGTGTGTATATTAATGTAATTATCTCTTAAATAACAATTAATTATATATTAATTAGCTACTATAGTTTATTTTTTAATAATGATTGATATATCATCAAGGAATTATCTTGATCGAACACGAATCTTGACGCAAATTATGTTGGAAATTTCAAAAATTAATTCGAAGATCATATGAACTCCAATTTCAACAAACTTATGGCCGAATTGAATGTCTCGGAAGTATGAACCTAACGACATAAAAAACAACTCAATCTGAGCCCAAATGTGTCTGAATCAAAGACCAGAAGCGTTGTTGGAAGGTTCAAATCATAATTTGGATTAACAAACGGTTTCCAAACATGACATGCTTATAGTCGAATCGATCGACTCGACGAGATGAATCCAACAAGCCCAAGATTGTCAAATTTTGATATCATTAATACCTTCAAATGTTTGACGAACGGTCCACGATCAAGGGATTCAATATCGGCCATTAGTCCAAACCACTCCCAATTTGCTCTTGATCCTCCTCCTATTTACGAGTCATGCCATCCTCAAAAAATTATAAATAGCCTCTCATTTCTTTTAAGAGGGGACCTAAGCAAGAAGGAAGAAGAGGAGAAGAGAAGAACAAAAGGAGGGAAGAAACTCCTCTGCCACCGCTAGAGTTCTGCTCAACTTTCAAGCGAGGCCGGAGTTCCGCCCAACTTTCAAGTGACGCTGGAGTTTTGCCCAATTTTCAAGTGACGCCAAAGTTCCGCCCGACTTTCAAGTGACGTTGGAGATCCGCCCGACTTCCAATTGACGCCAAAACTCCGCCTGATCTCCAAGTGATGCCAAAACTCTGCCCGATCTCTAAGTGACGTTGGAATTCTTTCCGATCTCCAAGTGACTATGTAGTTTTGCCCGAATACAATCTAACACCGAAGTTCTCCTCGGCCGTCGTCTGACGTCGGACTTCTAACCGACGCTGGAAATCCGCTCGTCACCATATTTCTACACGATGTTGGAATTCTACCTGTTGTCGGACGTTCGCCGGACATCTATATGATGCTGGGTTTTTGTCCATTGCTGAACTTCTACCTGACGCCGTCCTTCTGACCTCCGTCGTCAGACAATGGTCCTTTCGACCTCTGTTGCCCACCGACTACAGTCCTTCCAACTTACGTCATCCATCGACTACGGTCCTTCCAACCAAACGAACACGCCAATAGTAACTCTTTGTATTCCCATCATGTACTTCATATAATGTACATTAAGCCAAGGCCTCCCCCCTCAGGAATAACCACATTTGTAATCGACTGCGAATAATAATGGATTATTTTAAGCTGGGCTAGGCCCCGTGGGTTTTCCCCCTTTTTAATGTTATTTCACGTAAAAATCTTGGTGTTCCTAAAAATGACTCACCCTGATTGAGAGCTGGATCTTCGTACAATGCTAAGAATCTAACCTTTATATTTCTCTACAGCCATGAATTCTCTAGGACGCAACAATGATAATATCATTAAATTTAATTTAATATATACATTTTTATTAATATTAGATTAAACTAAGTTTTTGCAAGAAATTTTTTTAATGAGTTAAAATTATATTATTTAACTTAAACATATTTTAATGAGATTAGAAACTACTTAAAATTTAACTAATTATCAATTTATTAATGTATAATATCAATAAGATCAATAAGAATGACGTAAAACTTATGGCATAGTTTTTTTATTTTTTAAGGGATCGATAATTTATACACTTAGTTATAAAAAATATTAAACAGGAATAATAATTTTTAATAATTTACTTTATAAAAAAATTCAATGAAACCTACATCTCTGTATAAATAAATCCAGGAAAAAAAAAATTCAAAACTTACTATATATTTTTTTAAAAATAAAAAATTTATCACAATTATTTTTTATAAAACGCCCACCGTGCCTCCGTTTAATCGTTAAAAAAAAAAAAAAAACAGTCTGGGGTGTTACGTCACTAAATATGGCATAGTCGCTTGCCATACCAGCAACCGGTTTAAATTATTTTATAATTAAAAAAGTTTTGATTAAAAAAAATAACGGGCGAGTTACAATCATAGCTATAGTTATCTTCCCGGCAGCTTCATCTCATTTCTCTCTCTCTCTCTCTCTCTCTCCCTCTCCAAGCAGTCGTTCCATACAGCAGGTTTAAGTTCTTTGGATTTCCGTTGTCCCAGAGGAATTTTGTCGCCTGCCGATCTCTTCGTTAGTGTTCATATTCTTACTATTTTTTTTTTGTTGTATATTTTGTTTATTTTTTTATTATAGATTTGGAAAAATACATATTCATTTTGGATCTGGAATAAGTTTAGTGTTTTTTATTGGAATAAATATTTTATTTTTTGACTTTCCAAAATTTTATGTATTTATTTAAACAGAGATATAGGTTTCATTAAAAAAAAAAATTAAATAAATTAATTTTTAGAAATTATTGTTGTTGTTTAATATTGTTAATAGTAAGTGTATACATTATCATTATGATCACTTAATAAAAAAAAAATTATGCCAGAATTTTTTATTATTAATAATTATACTATTTTAAAATTTCTCTTTGATGTTAATTTTAAAAAATTCTTAAGTTCTCATTATTCTAAACATATAATTACATATTAAAATTTCATTTTTCTGTAAATTTCTGTATAATAATTAAGTTTAGATATTATTATTATCATCCCATAATAATTTTCTACAATTTCATGTTTTACTGATATTATGTTCTCTATTTTAATATGAATTAGTAACATAAATTCAATGACACACCAACCAACAAGACATAGAAGACAACGAATTAGAAAGCAACCTAGTGTGGAGGAGGCAACCTATGGGCCTACACCAGCAGATGTACACCCTACCATTGCTTGTCTACGAAGCAAACGTACGTAGAGCATCCCACCCTGACTAGGTATCATTGTTATAAGATTTCTTCCTTATTAGCAAACTGTCTATTTTAAACAAAATTGTAATATACATGGGATAATTCTAGAGAGAGCATCGCACAGGCTCATGGTCCAAGATTGATCTATTGAATGTCCAAGATTCATTACAGCCATCAGGACAGCTAGTTTGCACTGTATTAGGCAGTTGATGTACATCAAATTTGATCATCATCTTCTCATGACATTGGTCGAGAGATGGTCGCCTCAAACCAATACATTTCATCTTGCAGTGCGGGAGATGAGTATTACACTATAGGATGTAACAATGATTATGGGCCTACAGATTGATGGACATGTGCATTAGTCAACCCCTCAGTGGTCGAACTAGGGACACAATGGAATTCTTGGACAGATTGTTGTAACGATTTACTGGGCAGTCATCTAGATCCAAATGTTGTGTACCATGACCCATTGAATCCTCAAGTTACTTCTAGATTTCGGAAGGGTCAGGCGCATGCAAGGACATACATGCCACAAAGGTAGCTATAGTGGACATATAGGAGGGAGTCTTATGCTGGGTTGAATGATATAGACTTTTGGAGGCATGTGCCAGCATATATTTTGTTCATCATTTGGTGTTTGTTACTGCCAGATACCTCTGGATCTGAGATTCATTTGCCATATCTTCCATTACTTGAGGACATACATTTATTCAGTACTTACTCGATTGGTGGTGCGGTCTTAACACACACACACACACACACACACACACACACACACACATATATATATATATATATATATATATATATAATTACTAGAGGCAACCAAGGCCAAACGTGTTAACATCACCAGATGTGCTCATCTCCTACAGATTTGGTCTTGGGAACGAGTCCATATTGGAAGACCTACGTTACATGTACCATTTTCAGAACTGTTATAGGGTTGTAGTGTGGGTGGTAGGAAGGTAATTACTTGATATTCTAAACCATTTTTTTTTCAATCCTACTAATGCATTTACCTTAACACTGTTGAACATTAAAACAGGTGGAATGAAGAATGGGTTAGGGACATGTCCGTTGGAAACATCCAAATGTATAGGAATGAGTTAGATGGTTTTCTTCACAGTCAGGTATGTCTATCATTCAAAATTAGTTTGAGGTTACTTGCAAAATTAAGAAAGATTATAACATATTTTATTAATTTTGTAGGTAATATGGGAGCCATATGGACCAAGTATCCATGAATTTGTTACAGAGATTTGTTTGACAGGTAAGGATATATGGCGTGCTTGTGTTCCACTTATTAGCTATAAGAGAGTGGAGTGTTATCTACCTGATTGAGCTATCCAGCAGTTTGGATTCTCACAGACTACTAATGTTCAACCAATGGATCCAAACTACGTTAGAGTGGACGATCGTGGGAAGGCCGATATGGATTGGATGATTTACCATCAGCTCTATATTACGATGTGGGAAGGATGACGAGGAGTGGTTGTCCATGGTGTGCAACATCCTGATGGTGAGGACCAAGCATTAAAGGAGTATTTACATTGGTATAGATCATGGGCATCAGTATACCTTCTATAGCCGCCTGTTGATAGGGGTGCAAATGAACTAAGCCGAGCCGAGTATGTGAGTGTTCATGTTTGAGTTTGTTTATTATTAGCTTATTCAAGTTTGGCTCGTGCTTGATTTGAGTTTTATTGTTTATGTTCATGTTTGGTTCGTTTAATTAATGGTGTTCATGTTTGATTTATGTTTGGTTTGTTTAATGCTTATCAAGCTTTAAACAAACAAGCATTAACGAGCCATGTTTATGAACATATTTAGTGAATTTTTTATGCCAGAATTTTTTATTATTAATAATTATACTATTTTAAAATTTCTCTTTGATGTTAATTTTTAAAAATTCTTAAGTTCTCATTATTCTAAACATATAATTACATATTAAAATTTCATTTTTCTGTAAATTTCTGTATAATAATTAAGTTTAGATATTATAATTATCATCCCATAATAATTTTCTACAATTTCATGTTTTACTAATATTATGTTCTCTATTTTAATATGAATTAATAACATAAATGCAATGACACACGAACCAACAAGACATAGAAGAAAACGAATTAGAAAGCAACCTAGTGTGGAGGAGGCAACCTATGGGCCTACACCAGTGGATGTACACCCTACCATTGCTTGTCTACGAAGCAAACGTAGAGCATCCCACCCTGACTAGGTATCATTGTTATAAGATTTCTTCCTTATGAGCAAACTGTCTATTTTAAACAAAATTGTAATATACATGGGACAATTCTAGAGAGAGCATCGCACAGGCTCAAGGTCCAAGATTGATCTATTGAATGTCCAAGATTCATTACAACCATTAGGACAGCTGGTTTGCACTGTATTAGGCAGTTGATGTACATCAAATTTGATCATCATCTTCTCATGACATTGGTCGAGAGATGGTCGCCTCAAACTAATACATTTCATCTTGCAGTGCGGGAGATGAGTATTACACTATAGGATGTAACAATGATTATGGGCCTACAGATTGATGGACCTGCGCATTAGTCAACCCCTCAGTGGTCGAACTAGGGACACGATGGAATTCTTGGACAGATTGTTGTAACGATTTACTGGGCAGTCATCTAGATCCAAATGTTGCGTACCATGACCCATTGAATCCTCAAGTTACTTCTAGATTTCGGAAGGGTCAGGCGCATGCAAGGACATAAATGCCACAAAGGTGGCTATAGTGGACATATAGGAGGGAGTCTTATGCTGGGTTGAATGATATAGACTTTTGGAGGCATGTGCCAGCATATATTTTGTTCATCATTTGGTGTTTGTTACTGCCAGATACCTCTGGATCTGAGATTCATTTGCCATATCTTCCATTACTTGAGGACATACATGCATTTATTCAGTACTTACTCGATTGGTGGTGCGGTCTTAACACACACACACACACACACACACACACACACACACACATATATATATATATATATAGAATTACTAGAGGCAACCAAGCCCAAACGTGTTAACATCACCTGATGTGCTCATCTCCTACAGATTTGGTCTTGGGAACGAGTCCATATTGGAAGACCTACGTTACATGTACCATTTTCAGAACTGTTATAGGGCTGTAGTGTGGGTGGGAGGAAGGTAATTACTTGATATTCTAAACCATTTTTTTTCAAACCTACTAATGCATTTACCTTAACACTGTTGAACATTAAAACAGGTGGAATGAAGAATGGGTTAGGGACATGTCCGTTGGAAACATCCAAATGTATAGGAATGAGTTAGATGGTTTTCTTCATAGTCAGGTATGTCTATCATTCAAAATTAGTTTGAGGTTACTTGCAAAATTAAGAAAGATTATAACATATTTTATTAATTTTTTAGGTAATATGGGAGCCATATAGATCAAGTATCCATGAATTTGTTACAGAGATTTGTTTGACAGGTAAGGATATATGGCGTGCTTGTGTTCCACTTATTAGCTATAAGAGAGTGGAGTGTTATCTATCTGATTGAGCTATCCGATAGTTTGGATTCTCACATACTACTAACGTTCAACCAATGGATCCAAACTACGTTAGAGTGGACGATCGTGGGAAGGCCGATATGGATTGGATGATTTACCATCAGCTCTATATTATGATGTGGGAAGGATGACGAGGAGTGGTTTTCCATGGTGTGCAACATCCTGATGGTGAGGACCAAGCACTAAAGGAGTATTTACATTGGTATAGATCATGGGCATCAGTATACCTTATATAGCCGCCTGTTGATAGGGCTGCAAATGAACTAAGCCGAGCTGAGTATGTGAGTGTTCATGTTTGAGTTCGTTTATTATTAGCTTATTCAAGTTTGGCTCGTGCTTGATTTGAGCTTTATTGTTTATGTTCATGTTTGGTTCGTTTAAATTAATGGTGTTCATGTTTGATTTATGTTTGGTTTGTTTAATGCTTATCAAGCTTTAAACAAACAAGCATTAACGAGCTATGTTTATGAACATATTTAGTGAATTTTTTTACACTATCAAACAAGCACGCTCATGAACAAATTTAATGAGTATTCTTGAACTATTAAATAAGCAAAATCATGAATATATACATAACTAGTATTTTCAACTGTCAAATGAGCTCGTTCACGAACAAACAATCTATGATTCATTTTATATTTGTTCATGAACATCTTAAACAAACATTGACAAATGTGAATTGTCTCTTGTTCATGAACAAATTCATTATGTTAAAGGTATAAAATAAAATGAAATTAAAATTATAATTGATACGTCATCTCAAAATTATCTTGATTGGGCACGAATCTCGAGGCAAAATCAGTTCAAAAACTTCAAAAATTAATTTCGGGAGCATATGAACTCTGATTTCAGCGAGCTTACAGTCAAACTGAGCGTCTCGGAAATACAAACCCAACGAAACCAAGATCAACCCAATCCGAGCCCAAATGAGTCCGAATCAAGGGCTCAAAGCGCTGTTGGAAGGTTCAAACCGCAATTTGAGTTACCAAACGGTCTCCGATTTTGACGAACTTATACTTGAATCGAACGGCTCGAAGACACAAATCCAACGAGCCCAAGATCACCGAATTCTGACATCATTAAAGCTTTCAAATGCCCAACGAATGGTGCATGATCAAATGATTTGATATCGGCCGTCCATTCAAAACACTCCCAATTCGCCCCTGATCTCACGCCTATTTATTGGCTATGCCACCCCAGAAAAACTATAAATAGAGCTCTCATTCTACACCAAAGGGACTCAAGTGAAGAGAGAGAAGAAGAAGAGAAGAAGAAGGATAAAGGGGAAAAGGAGATTCCTCACCTCCTCGTCCACCGCCGGAGCTCTTCCTGCCGCCGGAACTCTGCAGGATTTTCGGGAAATACAGGGAATTTACAAAATTTTGTAAACTTCTTGGAAGAAATAAATTGTATTCGGATTATCTCAACTTGTGGGACGAATCCGCCATTTGTAATCTACAAAAATACTAGTGGAACTTTGCAACTGGGCGAGGCCCCGTGGTTTTTTCCCTTTTTGGGTTTTCCACGTATAAATCCCGGTGATCATTTTCTCTTTTCTGTTTGTGTGCGGAATACTCGTGCAACGCTAAGCCGAGTATTTCCTAACTCTACTGCCGCGTATATTCTAGCACGCAACAATAATAAAAGTAGTTGTCTATTTAAAATGAAAATAAGATTAATTTATATGAATAGATTTATCGATCTTATATATGAGTTCTAAATTGAACATGAATCGAGCTTATCGAGTTTGTTTACGAGCTTCAAATGATGTTGTTCGTGAACAAAAATGAACAAAACACTGGTGGGAAAAAAATTGTGTCACCACGCAGATTTTGAATTCTCCTATTTTGTAATCAAATACTGCATTAAGAATAAAGTACAATCTCGAGAGACTGACACAATATTCTATAATGGATTCAATATCAAAATAGGGTTTTAAAATTTGATATTTCTATAATCAAACATAGTTCAAAGAATAACATATCATCTTAAAAGATGAACATGAAATTCTATAAAATATGTTCAAAGATAGAAATACGGTTTTTAAAAAAAGTTTATTCATTCTTTTATTTAGATATGGCAAGAAGAATATTATATCATCTTAAAAGACGAACATAACATTCTTTAAGATATCCAAAAGCGAGAATGAGTTTTATAAAATTCATTATTTCTAAAGTTGAATATAACAAGTATAATATTATATTATCTGAAAAGATAATAATAATATTTTACAAGTCTATTCAAAATTAGAAATAAGGTTTTAAAAAAATATCTACGTTCCCAAAGATTCTTCCCTTGTTTTATACGAATAAAACAAGGTTTATTTTAGTCTGGGGTTCTCAAATCCCTATAGGAGCAAGCTACTATAGTTAATTACATCTCGATTAAAGCAGTGATTTCATACCCTTTGACTACAAAGTAAAAGACAAGGAACAGAAGTAAGAATTTTCCAAGGTGAAAGCTCAATGTTGAACATTTATTAGCGAGTCAAAGGATGAAAAGTAGGAGGTGTCGGATTCTGAGAAGCTCAGAGACAACCTCAATCTATCCTATGTTGGGCTTTACATTTTAGGAGAAAATTTTATGTTTAAGTTGACATTTTATTAGAAATTTGGGATTATATTCCCGGAGGGCGAGGACTTAAGATCTAAAAAGTATCTGCCTCAGAACCTAAATCTAATTTGGGTACTACAAAGTAGCGACCCGAACCTAACTAATGAAGTGCAAATCTGGACTTACCCCGGCCTGGATTGGGGAGCCAGCTAACCACCTAGGCGCTTTAAAACCATGTGTCCAGTCTCTTATGAAAGATGGGTAGGGATGTTGTTTAAGTTTTAAGGAATTGGGGCTGACATCTAAGACAATTCCTAATTAACCCCTCAACTTATGTAGGGTGATAAATGTCTAGAAATGCAATTAATATTTTAGACTCTTTTTTAGTTTGTATCTAATGCAATGTATGCTAATTGACTCGAATGCATAAAATGATAATGAAGCAGTTTAAAAATTTAGGCTTAGAAAATAGATTTTTCCCTAGAGATTGCACAACTTCCCCTTGACAGAACTGCACCCTCATAGGTCAAGTGGTCTGCCAGAACCCGCAGGCGGGGAGGTGCCTAACAAGGAAGAGAAAGTATTAATATGCTTATGCTGACTCTCGGTGGTCCCGAGCTTACTTCTTAGATCGTTAGAGTTACTATGTGAGCCTAAAAATTTTTATTTAAAATTACAAGTAGAAGAATTTTAAGCGTACCCTTACGAAAAAAATCTTTCCGATTCGAATCCAGGCTAAAACAAAACACGACATGCAAGGGTCCTAAAAAAAGCTACTGCACAAATAATGTAAACAAACAAATTTAATAATCCAAATATAATGTCCAATGTCCATATTACACCTAGAATTTGCAGAAAAGTAAAGTGGCCGGGCACCACTGCCAACAAACCCGGATTCTAATCCTAAGAATGACGCAAGTGATTTTTGAAATGGGATATATTATTTCTTGTATCTTCAGTTCTTTGTCTTCTTTCTTCTATTTCTCCATTTCATCCTCTCTTCTTCTACGAACTTCTTAGATCCGCCGGGTTCTGGATATCCAAATGAAAAGAAACTCATCCCTGAGAGGGGTTTTTCTTTTCTATTTGGATATTGAATCATCCTAATTTAGCTTTCCAAATAAAAGAGAATAATCCTTTAAGGTATATTCTCCTTTTTTTTGGATTCCAAATTGGATGTAATATCCCTTTTTTTAAAAAAAAAATCACTTTCACATTTATTGACTCTTGATATATTATATTTACATTACATTTCATTTCACAGAAAGGGAAGAAAAATCTAGTCCACCTGCAAGGTTATCCTAAGCAATTTATAACAAAAATCATCCCACGCAGTTATATATATATATGCAATTGAATTTAAATTATTAAGCCACACTTGGCCACACTCTTCTTCATTTGGGGGCTAAGCAGCTGAAGCACCTGTAGCATTTATCTATTATTAATTAATTAGCCCCCTTTTTCTGCCCTGCATGAGTGTGGCCACCTGCAGAAAATCATATTAACAATCCAGATTGCTCCTAGCCTATGGGTAATCTAATCGTCAATCAAACCAACACAGAGTGCAGTAAAATTAAATAAACAAACACACCAACATTTTACAACCAGCATGCAATAAAACTCGAGAAAAAGCCCGTCACAGTGCAGTAAGGAAATAAACACCGGCCTAACCTAAAACTAGAGTCAGTTGTCCTAACAAACAAATCTAAATGTGTGCAGTAGGCTATGAGGTTTTGAAATGTCCTAAGTCAATTATTGGCTAAAGCTTTCTAATTGATTGAATTCTAATTTAAAGATATTTACTAATTCTAAAGTGAGATGTCACTAAATTTTCTATGTTATAAGTTTCTATCCTAAAGTGTGCATGCTTCCTAAGTCTAGATTTTCTAAGACCCGGTCCTTAATTTTTGTCCTTAAGTGTCACTACTATTGTATGGGATAAAAATTTGTTATTACTAACCCTTGGGACTTTGAGCGTGTGTAAAAGGGGTTTAAGGATCTAAAAGCAAATAAAAGTAAACCTAATAAAATTGAAGTTACTATAGGGACCTAAAGGAAGGGTTTACGCATACCACATCAAGGGGCCCCTAAAAATTTTCTAAGTTTAGAAATACTCACAGTCACCGGGGGCTACGACCCGGTGGTTCCGCCCGTAGCACCTCTACCCGGTTGGATAGAGGCGACTGACGCCTTTAGCTCCTTGTCCTTTTGTTCCCTCGACCGGTACCATTCCTCGCAGTTTATGCAAATAAAACAGGAAAAACAGGGATTAGAAAGCACATTTAATAATTAAAAATGAAATAATTGAAATTTACTGAAAATAAAGACGTACCTTTCTTCGGGCTTGGACACCGGTTCTGTTGAATGTCTTTTGAAATTTTTACTTTTGGAAGTGTACTTCATATCTTTCTAACATCTATTTCCACTTTTCTTAACTTACACAATTTTCACAAAACAAACTCTTTACTTCTCACACTTGTACATTTCTCCCATCCCAAAATCATATTCTACATTTTTTCTTATCAAAATATTTTCATATACTTCAATATTCAAAACACCTTTCAACACACACAAATTTCACTTTCAATCATAAACCTTTCACCTTTCCAGATCATACAAATTCAACTTTTATCTTTTCAAAACTCCCACACTTCCTTTTTCAAGATATGCACTTTTTCGCTTTTCCAACATCACACACTTGATTCACTTTTCAACACACACACTTTTCCACAAAAACAAACATTTTACTCTTCGAAACTCACACAAAAATACTTTTAATATATACTTCCACATTTAGACCAAACAAACTTCACTTCCTAATGATTACTCAAATCACTCATTCTCCAACACCCTTCAAAACATACACTTACTTTTCCAAACCTCGCACACTTTCATTTTTTAAAACATATACCTTTCATTTTCATTTTTCAAAGCCCACACAAATCAATTCTCAAAACATACAATCATCAATACAATTTACTTTTCATACTTACACATGCCACCTTTTCCAAAATCATTCACATTTCACTCCTTACTTTTCAAAATACATATACTTTTTAACTTTTCATAAAGTCACACATCTTATCTCTTAACATATAATTTTCAAAGAAAATATCCATATATGAGAGTGAAATACAACTATGTATACCAATCTCCACCAATCATGACACATCGAAAGCATCATTACATTTCTCACCTTCTAACACATGTTTTTCTCTTTAGCAACCACATACTTGCTTCCTTCTTATGAGTACAAAGTATTATTTCAGCATTTCTCTTGCTTCAAAACATTACGTACCACTCTTCAACACTCACCAAGTACTTTGTATTAAACCCAATATTTGAAAATATAACACAAAGAAGAAATATTCTCTCTTACCTTCATACGCCCTTTTCAAACAACTTATAAAATTTTCCAACAATCACTATTTGCTAATAATTAAAAAAAAAAATAACAATTTGTGTAAAAGAAAATTGCTCCATACAAATCTCCAAGAATAATGTAGAAATTTAATCTCATCATTATATACTATTATTTCATGAAAATAAATTTTAATGCCGAGATAACTTCAACATTATACCGTATCAATTATCAATTTTAAAAGAAACAAAGATATGAAATTACTACCTACATTTTCTTTCAAAAAGACTTCTATACTTTCATTTATCTTGATGAGAGAAACCTAATAAAATCTGCATAAGTTGATTCTCTTTTAAGAAAACTACAATTCCAAAATCTTTCTACACAAATATCATCTTAACGCAAAGAAAAACTAAAAGAAACTTAAAGCAATAGTTATTGATTTCAAAATTCTAAACAGAACATGCAAGCATTATTTCTTAAAAAAAAATGAGTAATCCTCATTACTTCTCTTACCCAACAGAGAAAAAGAAGAAGATAAATGGGGATGAAGAGAAAGAGATTAAGAAGAATAAAGTTTACCAATCTTTGAGTCTTTCTTACCTCTATTCAAACAAATCACAATGTAGAGGGAGGGCTTCAGGCAACGTGGGCTAGGGAAGGCGTGCAAACCAGAGAAAATAAAGAGGAGATCAGGCAAAGATGGCTCCGTCTGAACTGATTTTAGGCTAGAGAGACTAGAGGCGTGGGGCTTCTTGCTTGCAGAGAGGAGCAGTTCGGAACTGCTGTCCTGGGCTCAGTTTCACGAGAGAAAAGGAGGCAACGAGAGGCTGGGTCGGTTTTCCTAGGCTTCTTCTCAACTGATCGAATGAGAGAGGGAGTGGTTGAGGGTGTTCGGGAGTTAAGAGAGGGGGAGGCAGTTCGCAAACTGCAGGGAGGATGGTGAGATGGGCAGTTTTGCTGTGTGAGAGAGTGGGCTGAGTTCGGTTGACATTTGAAGGCCTTAATGATTTCGGAATTCGGTGATCTTGGGCTCATTGGATTCGTCTCGTCGAGCCGTTCGATTCGAGTATAAGCTTGTCAAAATCGGAGACCGTTTGGTCACCCAAATTGCGGTTTGAACCTTCCAACAGCAATTTGAGCCCTTGATTTGGACTCATTTGGGCTCGGATTGGGTTGATCTTGGTGTCGTTGGGTTTGTATTCCTGAGACGCTCAGTTCGACTGTAAGTTTGCTGAAATCGGAGTTTGGATGGTTTCCGAATTAATTTTTGAAGTTTCCAAACTTGATTTTGCATCGAGATTCGTGCCGATTAAGATAATTTTTGACGACGTATCAATTATTATTATATATACTTGTGACGAGTCAAAACGGGTTAATCGGAGCCATTGAAATCGAATTCAATTTGAGTTAATTTGATTTGATTTTGATTTGATTGGTGAATTGATTGAATCCAATGATGTATCAATTTGATCGAAAACGAATTAGATTGAGTCGATCGATATCGACGAATCATAAAATTGAGCTTGATTTGAGTTCGTTTGGGATTGAAATGAAATTGGACTTAATTGATTTTGATTCGGATTGAGTCATAGGCTTGAGTCGATGCTACGTCAGTGGGTATCCACCTAAGGGAAATCCTATGGGCGACGTCTACACTAGGCTACGAAGACCTAGGTGCTAGAGTCGATTTCCGGAGAAATTGACCTCAAATAATGAGGTCAACAAATGGACCCCCAATAGGCATGATAAACTTGCCAAAGTTTATCGTGCATATTGGCGTTGACCGAAACGATCAACTAGATCCAAAGTTGAAGTTAAAGATTTGAGTATACAAATTGAAGGAATTTTGGGTTTGATAGAAAATTTAGAATGAAAAGTTTATAGAGATTCGAGTTTGAGGAATTGATTTGAAGTTGATATTGGCATTGATGGCTTTAGCAAATAATAACTAATGAAATTAGTATTATTTAACAAAGTCAAGATATTGAAAAGTTGAATGAGGTTTGACACGAACAGGAATTTTGAATTTAATTTTGATATGATTGAAACCTTTTTATAAATCAAGATTAACTTCAAGAATATCAATAGAATGAAGAGAAGATGCCGCTGGGGATGCTTATACTTCTCCTCGGGACGAAGATTAGGATGCCACTAGGGATGCTTATTCCTAACTCCAAAGATGCCAATAGGATGCCGTAGGAGGACTTATACCTAAAGACGGATTTAAGATTTAACATTTAATGAAGAGAAGATGCCGCTAGGGATGCTTATACTTCTCCTCGGAATGAAGATTAGGATGCCACTAGGGATGCTTACTCCTAACTCCAAAGATGTCAGTAGGATGCCGTAGGAGGACTTATACCTAAAGACGGATTTAAGATTTAACATTTAATGAAGAGAAGATGCCGCTAGGGATGCTTATACTTCTCCTCGGAATGAAGATTAGGATGCCACTAGGGATGCTTACTCCTAACTCCAAAGATGTCAATAGGATGCCGTAGGAGGACTTATACCTAAAGACGGATTTAAGATTTAACATTTAATGAAGAGAAGATGCCGCTAGGGATGCTTATACTTCTCCTCGAAATGAAGATTAGGATGCCACTAGGGATGCTTACTCCTAACTCCAAAGATGTCAGTAGGATGCCGTAGGAGGACTTATACCTAAAGACGGATTTAAGATTTCACATTTAATGAAGAGAAGATGCCGCTAGGGATGCTTATACTTCTCCTCGGAATGAAGATTAGGATGCCACTAGGGATGCTTACTCCTAACTCCAAAGATGTCAGTAGGATGCCGTAGGAGGACTTATACCTAAAGACGGATTTAAGATTTAACATTTAATGAAGAGAAGATGCCGCTAGGGATGCTTATACTTCTCCTCGGAATGAAGATTAGGATGCCACTAGGTATGCTTACTCCTAACTCCAAAGATGTCAATAGGATGCCGTAGGAGGACTTATACCTAAAGACGAATTTAAGATTTAAAATTTAATGAAGAGAAGATGCCCCTAGGGATGCTTATACTTCTCCTCGGAATGAAGATTAGGATGCCACTAGGGATGCTTACTCCTAACTCCAAAGATGTCAATAGGATGCCGTTGGAGGACTTATACCTAAAGACGAATTTAAACAGGATTGGCTGCCGTAAGAGCGGACTTAAGCCAGAAAGCCAATAGGATGCCGTAAAAGCGGACTTAGACCTAAAGACTGATTTAAACTGGATTGGCTGCCGTAAAAGCGGACTTAAGTTAGAAAGCCAATAGGATGCCGTAAAAGCGGACTTAGACCTAAAGACTGATTTAAACAGGTTTGGCTGCCGTAAGAGCGGACTTAAGCCAGAAAGTCAATAGGATGCCGTAAAAGCGGACTTAGACCTAAAGACTGATTTAAACAGGATTGGCTGCCGTAAGAGCGGACTTAAGCCAGAAAGCCAATAGGATGCCGTAAAAGCGGACTTAGACCTAAAGACTGATTTAAACTGGATTGGCTGCCGTAAAAGCGGACTTAAGCCAGAAAGCCAATAGGATGCCGTAAAAGCGGACTTAGACCTAAAGACTGATTTAAACTGGATTGGCTGCGGTAAAAGCGGACTTAAGCCAGAAAGCCAATAGGATGCCGTAAAAGCGGACTTAGACCTAAAGACTGATTTCAGGGTGGTGAATTTTTAATGTAAAGTTGATTTCTTTAAAGCTTTGAATCTTTTCCCTCAACCACAAATGACATTGACAACTTGCAAATGTTCTACTAGAGATTATAAGCTTTTATATATGTCATTTTCTAGAAGGGAAAGAAAAATATTTTGACGATTGACAGACTTGAAAATCTTTTGATTAAAATTTTGTTTTATCCTTCATTATGAATGATCTTTATAACTTTCAAATAATCCACTAGAGAATATGTTTTTATATCAGATCATCATATATGAGGAAAACAAAAGGGGAGTAGTTTGATCATCTTTGATAAAATAAGACTTAACAAGCATCTCGACCACCAAAGGAGAAATGCAAGATCTTAATTAAAGATTGATTCTATGATTGAATTTGTTTCGATTAACTCAAAGAAAATCATATGAATTTTCTTGAGTCTTCGTTTATATGTTCTAAGAGAACTAAATGCAACATGATAAAAATTTCCTTAGAAAATTTTAACTTTTGCATTAGTTATTATAGAACAAGGAGAATATTTGAGCATCCTTTATAGTAAAAGCACTAAGGAATATCAAATTCTCATAATGATTGAAAAAAGTTTGATTTTCATCAAAAAGTAAAAGCTTTATTTTTCATTTCATAATTTTCTTATAGTATTTGACTGTGATCGTTTAGGTTTTAATCATCTTAACCCAATGAAAAAGACATGGGAAAAGATTCAAAAACTCAATGAAGAATAGGTTGACTCCCTCTAAATTAAATAGTTTGAATATGTCCAGAACGATTTCAATCAAAAGTTAAAACTTAACAACTTCCTTCAAAGAAAATTGTAGTTTCAAAATATTTTAAATTTCAATGCTATGAAAAGAAATGGGGATAGAGTTTTTTAGGCTCTAACAACCGAATCTAGTTTATGATAAAGATATACCGTGAATTGAATTTCATATCTTTTTGACGAAATTACCATAGACTTTATCAGGAATAGAATCCCTCCAATTCTAACATCCAAGATTAGTCAATTATGAACTTAGTCAAATTGTTGCTTGATTTTGTTTTGAAGTTTGACAAAGATTCAAACAAAGGTATCATCGACATCACTAAGGATAGAACCCCTCATGTTCTAACATCCTAGTTCAGTCAATAATAGATTTAAATTTGAACTTGACATCTACTCATAATGAATGAGAACATTAGACAATTATCTCAAAACCAACAAAGGGATGTCCTTTAGTTTAGTTTCAAAATTTTGAATCTAAAGAAAGTGATTTTTATATCCATAAATATCACTATAGATCATCCAGTATTAGGATCCTGTCTAGAATCTCATTCGAATTGAAAGATGTTCAAAAGAGAGTTGAAGATAAATATTTTGGATAATAGTTTGTTTATGCATCTTAATTAGGTTAGATATATGAAACCTAATAATGCACAACCAGCACCATTATAATTCCATTTAGATTGATCATCTATGCGATTTTTCTTGATAATGATTTGAAGATATGAACTGACCTACTCAAGTTGCTAACTAGAGAGGTCTCAAGATTTAGATTTTATTAACCCAGATCAAAGCTCCCTACAAGCAAAACTGGGGTTTCCTTCTTCATCTTTTCATTCTTTTTGAATTAAGAATTATATCAAAAAAGAGTCAAATTGGAAGTAGAAATTAATCATTTCCAAATCTTTTATATGATATATGTATTTTACATCTAATAGAACATTAATGCTTGATGATGAACCAAAATTTTGAATTCTCAAAGTCAAGTGTTAAAAAATACTAAAGAATGAATGGTCCTATGATATTCAAGATTTAGAAAGGGAAGCCACCTTTTTTTTTTTGCTACCCATTTAGTGAATGTGACTCTTTTTTCTTTTCTTTTTCTTCTTCACCCTTTTTCTTTTTTAGGAGACTTCCTTTATTTAAATCCTGAAATAATTATTTCAATTGTAAAATCATCTTCCATGTATAAGAGTAAAAAAAATTAACCCTCTTATACAAGAAAGATGAATTTATAAATTGGACCCAATCCTATAGTATGAATAAACAACTTGAATGAGATCATTATGAAACAAGTTCATCAACTTGCAAGATGCTTATGAGATGTATAATAACAAGGAGATGAATAAGACTTCCACTTCCTCCAATTTCAATTTGACATAAATCTTAATTCAAATTAAGTTATTTATGGATATCATAATGGGTGAACCCAAATATGATAATAATTTTTTTTTTTTTTTTTTTACTTCTGAAGAAGGAAACCTTTAAAGATGTAATGAAGTCGACTAACTTAGTATCAATTCAAGAAATGTCAATTTATTTTGATGGAAAATCACATGATAGAGGGAATATTAACCATATCATGGATTAACTATAATAAAGAACCTTGAATCGTCCTAAGTTTTTTGACCAAACAAAAATTTAAGATGATCAATCTTAACAAGATTTGCTCATGAGTTTTCTCAAATGGAGTAATAAAGCTAAGAGTAAACTTAGCTAATATTTGATTTAAAAATATTACCATAAGAGAAAACTACATATGATGAACAAAAGCTTTTATATAACTTGTCTATTTATCTTCATCGCATACCTTAAGATCCACATTCTATAGGAGTTAAACCACATGATAGAGGATAAATCGTCGTATCCATGTAGTACTCTTAGGAAATAGAATTTATAGGCATATTAAACTTTAACCTACAAGAAGGTTTAAAGGTGAGGGAATTTAGAATGATTTTCAAACTTTCAATATATCAACCAATATTTATACATTCCTAAAATTAAAAAAATCATAATATGGTTGAATAGAAGATTTGAAAATATATTTGAATTTAATTCAGCGATTGCTAGGAACCTAGCAAAATTAGCTAAACTTTTGTGCTTTGAGGTTTTAAAAAGAAATGAGATTAAATATATCTTCATCTAAAGCGTTAATCCACCCAAGTGGAGGGAGGGAGGGAACACACATTTTATTTTAGCATTGAAAATTATAGGTCTTATTCTTTAAATATTTAGAGGAGTCAACTACAATGAAGTTTTAATTACAACTTAAGAAAGATAGAGGTAAATTTATTTTTAAAAGAAATCAACCTACTATTTTCTCTAGCAAAATTATTTTTATAAGCTTGACTTGTATTTGAACTTTCAAACTTTTCTCAATGTAAATCGAAATTAATCTTGAAAATCTTGCATATATCACATTCTAGACCCTGTTCTATAAAATATATCAAGCTACAAAGGACATGTAACTACAATATATTATTAGGACAAGCAAAAAAAGTTTTGATTTAAAGGTTTGAGCTTTTGGACCTTGTCTTACCACACATATTAAGCTATAAAAAAAATATAACTATAATATGTTGGTTTAGATAAGGAGAAAACTTTGATTTAAAAGCTCAAATTTTCTTGAGATTTGTCAAACCACATATTGAGTTATAAAAATATATAACTGCAACATATTAGCTAGGACACAGAAGTTTAAAATTTTTGAAGTCTTAAAGTTATTTGGACCCAATCCAAATAATACATTAAGTTACTAAAAGAAGTAACTATACATATTACTAAAGATTGGGTAAATTGATTTTGGACCCAGTGCTAACTCAAACATCAAGCTACAAAAAAAAATGTAACTACAACATTCGAATTAGCACGGGGATTTACTTTATAAAAAGGTCGTATAAAGGAGCTTCCCATCAGTTTTCTAATGGGGTCCAAAATAAGACCTCTAAAAATTTATTTAGATACCGGCCAAATTATCCAAGAATGAAATGAATAAAAGAACCGGTGGAAGAAAGGTAGTTACAACCTATGTCAAGCACAAGTATACTACCGATTAAAGGGTATAAAACACTGCTAAAGATGGAGAGAGGATTGATCCCCAGCGGAGTCGCCAGAAAAACCTTGGTGGGAAAAAAATTGTGTCACCACGCAGATTTTGATTTCTCCTATTTTGTAATCAAATACTGCATTAAGAATAAAGTACAATCTCGAGAGACTGACACAATATTCTATAATGGATTCAATATCAAAATAGGGTTTTAAAATTTGATATTTCTATAATCAAACATAGTTCAAAGAATAATATATCATCTTAAAAGATGAACATGAAATTCTATAAAATATGTTCAAAGATAGAAATACGGTTTTTAAAAAAAGTTTATTCATTCTTTTATTTAGATATGGCAAGAAGAATATTATATCATCTTAAAAGACGAACATAACATTCTTTAAGATATCCAAAAGCGAGAATGAGTTTTATAAAATTCATTATTTCTAAAGTTGAATATAACAAGTATAATATTATATTATCTGAAAAGATAATAATAATATTTTACAAGTCTATTCAAAATTAGAAATAAGGTTTTAAAAAAATATCTACGTTCCCAAAGATTCTTCCCTTGTTTTATACGAATAAAACAAGGTTTATTTTAGTCTGGGGTTCTCAAATCCCTATAGGAGCAAGCTACTATAGTTAATTACATCTTAGGAGGAATGCTCCTAAGAAAACTCTCGATTAAAGCAGTGATTTCATACCCTTTGACTACAAAGTAAAAGACAAGGAACAGAAGTAAGAATTTTCCAAGGTGAAAGCTCAATGTTGAACATTTATTAGCGAGTCAAAGGATGAAAAGTAGGAGGTGTCGGATTCTGAGAAGCTCAGAGACAACCTCAATCTATCCTATGTTGGGCTTTACATTTTAGGAGAAAATTTTATGTTTAAGTTGACATTTTATTAGAAATTTGGGATTATATTCCCGGAGGGCGAGGACTTAAGATCTAAAAAGTATCTGCCTCAGAACCTAAATCTAATTTGGGTACTACAAAGTAGCGACCCGAACCTAACTAATGAAGTGCAAATCTGGACTTACCCCGGCCTGGATTGGGGAGCCAGCTAACCACCTAGGCGCTTTAAAACCATGTGTCCAGTCTCTTATGAAAGATGGGTAGGGATGTTGTTTAAGTTTTAAGGAATTGGGGCTGACATCTAAGACAATTCCTAATTAACCCCTCAACTTATGTAGGGTGATAAATGTCTAGAAATGCAATTAATATTTTAGACTCTTTTTTAGTTTGTATCTAATGCAATGTATGCTAATTGACTCGAATGCATAAAATGATAATGAAGCAGTTTAAAAATTTAGGCTTAGAAAATAGATTTTTCCCTAGAGATTGCACAACTTCCCCTTGACAGAACTGCACCCTCATAGGTCAAGTGGTCTGCCAGAACCCGCAGGCGGGGAGGTGCCTAACAAGGAAGAGAAAGTATTAATATGCTTATGCTGACTCTCGGCGGTCCCGAGCTTACTTCTTAGATCGTTAGAGTTACTATGTGAGCCTAAAAATTTTTATTTAAAATTACAAGTAGAAGAATTTTAAGTGTGCCCTTACAAAAAAAATCTTTCCGATTCGAATCCAGGCTAAAACAAAACACGACATGCAAGGGTCCTAAAAAAAGCTACTGCACAAATAATGTAAACAAATAAATTTAATAATCCAAATATAATGTCCAATGTCCATATTACACCTAGAATTTGCAGAAAAGTAAAGTGGCCGGGCACCACTGCCAACAAACCCGGATTCTAATCCTAAGAATGACGCAAGTGATTTTTGAAATGGGATATATTATTTCTTGTATCTTCAGTTCTTTGTCTTCTTTCTTCTATTTCTCCATTTCATCCTCTCTTCTTCTACGAACTTCTTAGATCCGCCGGGTTCTGGATATCCAAATGAAAAGAAACTCATCCCTGAGAGGGGTTTTTCTTTTCTATTTGGATATTGAATCATCCTAATTTAGCTTTCCAAATAAAAGAGAATAATCCTTTAAGGTATATTCTCCTTTTTTTTGGATTCCAAATTGGATGTAATATCCCTTTTTTTTTAAAAAAAAATCACTTTCACATTTATTGACTCTTGATATATTATATTTACATTACATTTCATTTCACAGAAAGGGAAGAAAAATCTAGTCCACCTGCAAGGTTATCCTAAGCAATTTATAACAAAAATCATCCCACGCAGTTATATATATATATGCAATTGAATTTAAATTATTAAGCCACACTTGGCCACACTCTTCTTCATTTGGGGGCTAAGCAGCTGAAGCACCTGTAGCATTTATCTATTATTAATTAATTAGCCCCCTTTTTCTGCCCTGCATGAGTGTGGCCACCTGCAGAAAATCATATTAACAATCCAGATCGCTCCTAGCCTATGGGTAATCTAATCATCAATCAAACCAACACAGAGTGCAGTAAAATTAAATAAACAAACACACCAACATTTTACAACCAGCATGCAATAAAACTCGAGAAAAAGCCCGTCACAGTGCAGTAAGGAAATAAACACCGGCCTAACCTAAAACTAGAGTCAGTTGTCCTAACAAACAAATCTAAGTGTGTGCAGTAGGCTATGAGGTTTTGAAATGTCCTAAGTCAATTATTGGCTAAAGCTTTCTAATTGATTGAATTCTAATTTAAAGATATTTACTAATTCTAAAGTGAGATGTCACTAAATTTTCTATGTTATAAGTTTCTATCCTAAAGTGTGCATGCTTCCTAAGTCTAAATTTTCTAAGACCCGATCCTTAATTTTTGTCCTTAAGTGTCACTACTATTGTATGGGATAAAAATTTGTTATTACTAACCCTTGGGACTTTGAGCGTGTGTAAAAGGGGTTTAAGGATCTAAAAGCAAATAAAAGTAAACCTAATAAAATTGAAGTTACTATAGGGACCTAAAGGAAGGGTTTACGCATACCACATCAAGGGGCCCCTAAAGGTTTTCTAAGTTTAGAAATACTCATAGTCACCGGGGGCTACGACCCGGTGGTTCCGCCCGTAGCACCTCTACCCGGTTGGATAGAGGCGACTGACGCCTTTAGCTCCTTGTCCTTTTGTTCCCTCGACCGGTACCATTCCTCGCAGTTTATGCAAATAAAACAGGAAAAACAGGGATTAGAAAGCACATTTAATAATTAAAAATGAAATAATTGAAATTTACTGAAAATAAAGACGTACCTTTCTTCGGGCTTGGACACCGGTTCTGTTGAATGTCTTTTGAAATTTTTACTTTTGGAAGTGTACTTCATATCTTTCTAACATCTATTTCCACTTTTCTTAACTTACACAATTTTCACAAAACAAACTCTTTACTTCTCACACTTGTACATTTCTCCCATCCCAAAATCATATTCTATATTTTTTCTTATCAAAATACTTTCATATACTTCAATATTCAAAACACCTTTCAACACACACAAATTTCACTTTCAATCATAAACCTTTCACCTTTCCAGATCATACAAATTCAACTTTTATCTTTTCAAAACTCCCACACTTCCTTTTTCAAGATATGCACTTTTTTGCTTTTCCAACATCACACACTTGATTCACTTTTCAACACACACTTTTCCACAAAAACAAACATTTTACTCTTCGAAACTCACACAAAAATACTTTTAATATATACTTCCACATTTAGACCAAACAAACTTCACTTCCTAATGATTACTCAAATCACTCATTCTCCAACACCCTTCAAAACATACACTTACTTTTCCAAACCTCGCACACTTTCATTTTTTAAAACATATACCTTTCATTTTCATTTTTCAAAGCCCACACAAATCAATTCTCAAAACATACAATCATCAATACAATTTACTTTTCATACTTACACATGCCACCTTTTCCAAAATCATTCACATTTCACTCCTTACTTTTCAAAATACATATACTTTTTAACTTTTCATAAAGTCACACATCTTATCTCTTAACATATAATTTTCAAAGAAAATATCCATATATGAGAGTGAAATACAACTATGTATACCAATCTCCACCAATCATGACACATCGAAAGCATCATTACATTTCTCACCTTCTAACACATGTTTTTCTCTTTAGCAACCACATACTTGCTTCCTTCTTATGAGTACAAAGTATTATTTCAGCATTTCTCTTGCTTCAAAACATTACGTACCACTCTTCAACACTCACCAAGTACTTTGTATTAAACCCAATATTTGAAAATATAACACAAAGAAGAAATATTCTCTCTTACCTTCATACGCCCTTTTCAAACAACTTATAAAATTTTCCAACAATCACTATTTGCTAATAATTTTAAAAAAAAAATAACAATTTGTGTAAAAGAAAATTGCTCCATACAAATCTCCAAGAATAATGTAGAAATTTAATCTCATCATTATATACTATTATTTCATGAAAATAAATTTTAATGCCGAGATAACTTCAACATTATACCGTATCAATTATCAATTTTAAAAGAAACAAAGATATGAAATTACTACCTACATTTTCTTTCAAAAAGACTTCTATACTTTCATTTATCTTGATGAGAGAAACCTAATAAAATCTGCATAAGTTGATTCTCTTTTAAGAAAACTACAATTCCAAAATCTTTCTACACAAATATCATCTTAACGCAAAGAAAAACTAAAAGAAACTTAAAGCAATAGTTATTGATTTCAAAATTCTAAACAGAACATGCAAGCATTATTTCTTAAAAAAAAATGAGTAATCCTCATTACTTCTCTTACCCAACAGAGAAAAAGAAGAAGATAAATGGGGATGAAGAGAAAGAGATTAAGAAGAATAAAGTTTACCAATCTTTGAGTCTTTCTTACCTCTATTCAAACAAATCACAATGTAGAGGGAGGGCTTCAGGCAACGTGGGCTAGGGAAGGCGTGCAAACCAGAGAAAATAAAGAGGAGATCAGGCAAAGATGGCTCCGTCTGAACTGATTTTAGGCTAGAGAGACTAGAGGCGTGGGGCTTCTTGCTTGCAGAGAGGAGCAGTTCGGAACTGCTGTCCTGGGCTCAGTTTCACGAGAGAAAAGGAGGCAACGAGAGGCTGGGTCGGTTTTCCTAGGCTTCTTCTCAACTGATCGAATGAGAGAGGGAGTGGTTGAGGGTGTTCGGGAGTTAAGAGAGGGGAGGCAGTTCGCAAACTGCAGGGAGGATGGTGAGATGGGCAGTTTTGCTGTGTGAGAGAGTGGGCTGAGTTCGGTTGACATTTGAAGGCCTTAATGATTTCGGAATTCGGTGATCTTGGGCTCATTGGATTCGTCTCGTCGAGCCGTTCGATTCGAGTATAAGCTTGTCAAAATCGGAGACCGTTTGGTCACCCAAATTGCGGTTTGAACCTTCCAACAGCAATTTGAGCCCTTGATTTGGACTCATTTGGGCTCGGATTGGGTTGATCTTGGTGTCGTTGGGTTTGTATTCCTGAGACGCTCAGTTCGACTGTAAGTTTGCTGAAATCGGAGTTTGGATGGTTTCCGAATTAATTTTTGAAGTTTCCAAACTTGATTTTGCATCGAGATTCGTGCCGATTAAGATAATTTTTGACGACGTATCAATTATTATTATATATACTTGTGACGAGTCAAAACGGGTTAATCGGAGCCATTGAAATCGAATTCAATTTGAGTTAATTTGATTTGATTTTGATTTGATTGGTGAATTGATTGAATCCAATGATGTATCAATTTGATCGAAAACGAATTAGATTGAGTCGATCGATATCGACGAATCATAAAATTGAGCTTGATTTGAGTTCGTTTGGGATTGAAATGAAATTGGACTTAATTGATTTTGATTCGGATTGAGTGATAGGCTTGAGTCGATGCTACGTCAGTGGGTATCCACCTAAGGGAAATCCTATGGGCGACGTCTACACTAGGCTACGAAGACCTAGGTGCTAGAGTCGATTTCCGGAGAAATTGACCTCAAATAATGAGGTCAACAAACACATTAGTGTTCAAGCTTGTTTATTTAAGGATCGAGTATTTAAAATATTATTCAAGTTTATTTGTTTAGTTAGTTAAACGATCACAAACGAGTTTAATCGAATCGAGCAACGAGTAGCTCGTCGAACGTTTGGTTTGCTTGCAAACCTACCTGTTGAGCCCCCAAAATCATACTATACACGAGCGCATGTTGAGCGTATGCTACTAGGTTTTCAACTCAAACTTCAGATTTATATAAATTCTCTAACTCTTTCTATTAATTGTGTACAACAAAACTACCTCTTTGAGACAAATGAGATGTAACAACAATTTTATGGCCAGGAAGATGAGTCCACATATCATGAACTCCAATAATCTATGGATAGGATTGGAGATTTGAACCATGCTATGAGAACGCAAATGTCCTTATAGGACACACGATACTATTTAGACTCCATGGAAGGGTACAATTTTCCCCAAATCACAGCAGAACCTCATGCTAGTCCGTTTGAAACGGCTGATGCTACAGCCACTTGTCAGGATTGGGGTGTGCTGCAGAAGACAATAACCCAAGATGTTCAATAACCAGAGTTTGTTACCCACTATTCGCAGTGGCCTACATATGTAATGCATTGGAGTCCTTTTGAAATTGGGTCTACCTCCCGGTTCTACAACCCGCTGCCCGCATGGAGGCCACTATCAGTTTAGCATAGTGAGGAACATGTAGTAGTGCATGTTGAGGAGTATGGTTGATTATGAGATAGATCTATCGGATCACTACGCACTAGGCACAGATGCCGAATGAACACAAATGCTAGCTTGTACCTGATTTTGAGTGTTCTATACTATGATTTGTGTTAGATATTTTAGTTGTTATATTATTTGGATTTTCATTATTTCATGCAATGAACTATTTCATATTTCATTTGGTTAATCTACCATTAAATTAAATTTAATACCATTCATATTAATATTAAAAATTAATAAATTAATAATGAGTTAATTTTCGTAGAGTTTCTAATCTCACTCAAATATTTTAAATTAAATAATAAAATTTTAACACGTTCAACAAAATTTCTTACAAAACTTTATTTTAATCTATTTTTATTTATTTGTAAGAAAATGTACATCATTAATAAATCAATATATTTTATACCAAAATTAAATAAGGTTAAATAAAATATTAAACGTCCAGAGAAAAAATATATATATAATTTTTTTTAAATTTTAAAAATAAAGTTTCACTGCTTTTTCAACGTTAGTCGGGTATTTTTTTTCCTATTAAAATCTATGGCGACTTGTCGGAGGACAAATTTTTTTATTTCAGCTCTAAATTTAATTATTCAGACGGCGTACCGTAACGACTAATATCGAAAATAACGGAGGCGTTTTGAAAATTTAGAAATGCAGGACAAATTTTCTCAGACACACAAACAACAATTTTGCACCTTTTTTCAGACAATGTTATTTTTTTTTTTTGGGAAAAATATGGGCAAAGCCCGTTCCATTAAGATAAAATAGTTACATGTAAAAAGAAGTTACTGTAAAGCAAAAACTTTACCGAAAAGAGAGCTAACGACAAAAAGAAATAAGGGGATGAAAAACAAAATTCCCCAAAAACAAGCTAGCAGCAAAAACAAATTACAGAAAGAAAGAGGGAAGCCGCAGAAAAGTGAGCTCAAGGTGAGCCCACAGGCTCAGGATTTGCCGCTCTCTCGACATGGTTGCAAAATGAGTTGCCCAAAAACCAACTACTAAATATTGCAAGAAGTGCAGTAACGAACATTTCCAACCTCCAAAAAGAAACCAGCCAACAGTAGCAGAAACAAAAAAACGCAGCAGAGCCAAAAACAAAACAGCTCAGAGTAACTCCAACAGTGCTTCCCTTCCTTTCCACTTGATAATCTTGCTAAACACAGCAGTTTTAATTTTATGAAAAGTAGTAGAGGAGTCCGAATTCCTACCAAACTTTCTTTCATTTCTTTCTCTCCATATATAATAAACAGCACAGCAAATGATCAGGAAATAAAACTTTTTCCCCTTCTTATACTTCCCTTCAATAAACTCAAATGTTTGTAAGATAGATGGTCTTAATAGCATACTCCCTAAATTATGAAAGAGGGATTTGAGCACAGCAAAAGAATAGTAACATTCAAAGGAAAGGTGGCCAACAGTCTCATAACCAGCATGACATAAAGAGCATTCCGGATTGACATTCATACCTCTACATCTTAGAATATCAGCAGTTTTTAGTCCACCAGCTAATGCCATCCAGCAGAAAGAAGAAAATGTAATAACATGCCTCTTATGCCACACAAAATGCCACCAGGTAGTATTAATCATGTCTTTGTAAAAAAATTCTCTATATTCCCTATGCTTCGTTTTCTTACCGGCACCCCAAAAAAGGGAATTGTTAGGTTCCAGCAACACAGGCAAAACAGAGAAAGCATTGTGTACCGCAAGAGGCAAGTGATCAGATAACACCCAACCCATATCATTGAGAATATTCTTAATGCTAGCATTCACAGGAAAGGCAGCAAGCAAAGGACGCACCTCCTCTACCTCTTCCAGGCGCTTATCCTTAAACCAGTGATCCCAGTAAAGAGCAATATTAGAGTGCACAGATACTTTAAAATGGAACTTTTCTTTATCCTTACAAGCATCCATACATATATTTTTCTAGAATTTAGAAGCTTTAGTACCAGGTTCATTCCAAGGAGAAATGTAAACATGAAATAACCAGGTGGCAAGAGGGCTGAGCTGATTATAAATTCTAGTGATAAGAGAACAATTATACCCAAATTTGAGAGAATGTAAAGAGGGTAAGCCTATACCCCCCAACGATTTAGGTTTACATGTATTTTTCCAGGAGATAAGATGCATTTTCTTGCCATTAGAATCACCAAGTAAAGAAATTTAGCACATACCCGATCTATTTGCTTAAGAATAGTGTTACGTATAATGCTCCCTCTTACCCAATATGTTATAGAGTTCCAAATGGTGTATAGTAAAAACTGAAGCCTACCTGCAAAAGATAACGCTTTTGCCTTCCATCCAGATAGCTTCCTGATAACAACTTCTAAAAGCTGAGAAAAACATGCCATCTTAGGATTATAGTGAGAAATGGGTACCCCAAATAAGACATAGAATTAGAGGAAGTATTAATATTCAGAATAGAACAAATCCCCTCTGTATTAGGACAAGAAGGAGGCAGAATTATAGAGCTTTTATCATAGTTTACAGTGAGACCCGGGGCATAAGAGAAACAATGAAGAGTTTGATTGAGATTATCACAATTGTTGTTGTCAGCTTTCCCAAATAAGATAAGGTTGTCGGCATACATAAGATGGGAAAGTCTATAATCACCTATGGAAAGAGCTTCAAACTTATTATCAGAACCATTACAGTCAAGTAAACAAGATAAAGCATCCATTACTATGCTAAAAAGGTAAGGGCTCAATGGGCATCCCTGACGAAGTCCAGTAGTAGAAGAAAAAAAGCCTTCAAGGGATCCATCAATACAGAGAGAGAACCATACATCCAAAATGCAAGCTTCAATCCATTTCACAAAAATCACAGGAAACCCTTTTTGAAGCATCCTGGCCAAAAGAAATTCCCTTGAAACACTATCAAAGGCTTTTTTGATATCTAATTTAACACACATAAGATTGAATTTAGAAAATTTCCTAGAAAATTGGAGAATTTCATTTACAAGAATAACATTATCAGTAGAGATCCTGTTCTGAATGAAACCAACTTGATTTTCTTTAATGATAAGTGGCATAATGGGCTTCATCCTCCTGGCCAACACCTTGGCAATAATTTTATAAATGGTGTTACAAAGAGCTATGGGACGGAAGTCAGCAATGTCCCCGGCATTACTAGGTTTAGGAATGAGTGTAACTGCAGTAGCTTTAGCCGCACGAGGAATGTAAGGATTACTGTAAAAAAATTTTACAGCATTGCAAACCGTCGGACCAGAAATCAACCAAGTGGACTTAAAAAATTCAAAATTGAAACCATCTGGACCTGGGGTGGAATTAGATGCACCCGAGAAGATTGCAGTCTTGATTTCCAAATCTGTGAATGGGGAGATTAGAGAATCAATATAAACAGGAGGAACAATATTACCATAGGGAAACCGGTTGATGTTGAAATCCAAGTTTCTGGGAGAATTGAAAAGACTTTGAAAGTGAGAAATAGAATCCTTGATGGCATCAGATATAGATGAATTAGATTTGGACATTGCCAAAGTGATGGCCGTTCTTTTATAAATCCTCCTCATACGAATTCTGGAATATAAAAATTTGAGATCATCCTCCCCTTGAGCTAACCACTTAGCTTTATCTCTTTGATTCACCCAAGAGAACCACAAAGATGTAGTGGCATCCAGCTCCAGATTGATCTTTTTAAGCTCAGTGGAAGTAGTAATACAATCAGCATTGGCATGCAAAGATTGGAGGCAAGCAGATTGCTTGTCTTGAATCTTTTTTATACTATCAGCCATAAAGTTAGAAGAGACCCAGCTATTCTTTTTAACTTCTCCTTTCAGTAATTTGAGTTTGGAACACAAGTCTACTAAAGGATTTCCTTTAGACTTAACAGCAAACACCTGAAATAAGAGGAACCAGAAATGTTCATTTTTTACCCAGTAATTTTTAAAGAGGAACTGGTGGTGTGAAGTGGAGGATACACCAGAATAAAGTATAATCGGACAGTGATAAGACCCATCAGGATTCTTCACCCTATAGAACGATTCTGGATAAGAAGCAAGCCAATACTCATTTACAAGCATTCGATCTAATTTGATGTGAATAGGACTATATGTCCTTTGATTAAACCAAGTAAAAGAAGGACCAATAGAAGCCAGATCATTCAAATTAGAATTGAAGATGAAGTTATTAAAATCATACAGTTGATTCTGGATAAGTACATTCCCACCTAATTTTTCAGAAGGGAACCTACAACAATTAAAGTCACTCATAACAATCCATGGAGTACCAGCAGCAGGGGAGATGTTTATCAGCTCATCCCAAAGTAGTTTCCTGCACTCTTGCAGATTAGAAGCATACACAACCGAAAGAACAAAAGGGTCATTAGAACCAAAATAGACCATCCCAGAAATCAATTGGGAAGAGATAAAGATTGGATTAAAAGAAATCCTATCCTGACTCCATTTAATCCAAATTCTTCCCGAGTTAGCACAGTGGAAATTGTTGCAACTGGATTCCACATCATAAAGCAAGTGACTATTGTAAAACCCTCATCCGAGAGGGTAGAGAGCTGGATTCTGTTTTCCAAGATACAAACCATATCTATATTACAGTTATTTACTAAATTTTTGCAGTGAGATACCTTATTAGAGGCAGAAAAGCCTCTAATATTCCAAGCAGCAATAGTAGGACAGATCATTTATGCTTCGAGGAGGAGGCGGGTGGTTTTTTTGCTCCCTTCCCCCTAGTGCTCTTGGGTTGGGGTTAGATTTTTTTCTTCTCTTTGGTGTTAGCAGTGGATTCCGAATAAGATGAGCTTTCATTTTCAGAACCAGAAATAGCTAAATCCTCCGATCCCTGTAGGGACGAGAACTTGTTGGTCAATTGAAAATTGGGAGGATTTAGAGAAAGAATTTTCATGATGTATGTATCACTTAAACCTTCTTCGGAGGGAGAATTGAGATTGGGGATTTTTAAAGTAGCAGAAGCAGAGGCTTCAGTGGGTTCTGGGTGTGAATTCTCAACATTGGTGGAAGGGGGGGGATCTATTTGCGGAGCAGAAGTGAGCAAGGTATGCTCAGAGATTTCCACAACAGAGACTGCAGTAGGAGGAACTTTAGGTGGGGGCATAGGTGTCATGCCCCGAGATCTAACTTGGAAAGAATGTCGATCAATAGCCAAACAATTTACCAGAGTTATCTAAAATTATCATTAAGCAATCTATCAAACATCTATAAAATTTAAAACATCAATATATCAGTCGATTCATATCTCAAAACAACATGTACAATACTCAGGAACTACACTATCAATGCAAGTAGAGAAATCTATCCTGTCCTGAGTACAAAAGAATCATCTATCGATCAAAAGAACTAAAACCTGTCGATCTGAATCAACTCCTATCTCCTGCTCCCGAGCCCTGACCTAAAAATATCAACCACATATAATGAGCTTTACAAAGCCCAGTAGGTCACCTAATACCTATAACTGAAATCAAAGCACGGCAATGCTATCAATATGCATGTCAATCTATCCATTCGAATCAATCAATGGTCAATGGGTCTATGCAGCGGAAATCAATAGTCAATAAAACCAGTCAATGCAGCGGAAATCAATAGTCAATAAAACCAGTCAATGCAGCGGCAGGCAAGTCGATCAATTCAATTCAATCAATCAATATCCGTCAATCAAATCGATGCAGTCGAATCAATGAAATCAGTCGAGAAAAGCGATACGGAATAACGAATCTATAAAGAAATCAATACAGTGCATAAACAGTATGCAGTAGTACAATGAATCTATAGGCAGTAGTACGATATCCATGTTCATGCTATCAATGCAATATCTATATCTATCTATGTCCATATCAATGCTCAGTAGTATCAATGCTCGGTAATCAATCGATGAAATCAATGAAATCTATACGATACAGTAAATCCAATCAAAACAGTAAAACGGAAATCGATAAAACAATAGATCCGTAAGTCAATACAGTGAACATGCATTTCAATACTATATACTGAACAAGTACAATCTACTGGCTATGTTGCTGTTGTAGAATCCATATTGCTGTTGTAGATATCATTTACATTGGTTCAATCAATAAGAGTCGTCACTCTTTTCGCCCGTCGGCATATCAATAAACTCCTTATGTCTCCCTTCAATATATCAATAATCAATGTTTAAAGGAAAGCCCGTCGGCCCACCATCCTGTACAGGTATCAATATCAATCTCCAACCAATGTTCAACCAGGTTCCACTTGTGATCAGTATCAATAGTCAATTCAATCAATAAGAAATTCAATATTCAATATTAAAGCAATCATATCAATTGTCACATTCATATCTAATCAATCTATCAATTCCAGACAAATCAGAAATCGTACGAAAATCGGGCAGAGTAACGGTAGTCGGTCAAATTTACACAAAAATCCTGCAAAAAGATACAATATCCAAATTCTTCCAAATTACAATAGAATATCTATAACATCAATACAAGACTATTATCCTATAGAAACCAAATCAAATCACGTCCCGATAATTTTCTATTCGATTAAAATCACGTAGAATCAATTCCGACCGGTAAAATCTTCGTAGAATACAGTCAAATCGTGTACAATAATCATATCTATAACATACCAGAAGTTGTGCGGTGGAAGTTGTGTCAAATCAAAATCATGTCGAAAAGTCGACTACGAAAACACAAAACAGATCCCAACTCGGTCAAAACACAACATCTTTGAAAACAGAAACAGGGTTCGAAGTCCTTACCACGAGATCTACACTTTTCTCAACAGCAGCGTCGGACGAAAAGCGCTCTGCGGCCTCCAAAACCAAGCTTTTCTCTTTTTCCCTTTCTCTTTCTCTCTCCTCAAAATATCTGAAATTAAAAATCTGATTTTCTCTCTCCTCAAAACGAGCTCATTTCCTTATATCTTACTCATATCGGCCTGACCGATCGACAAATCGTCCCGGGACGATCAGACCAAATCCTGATCGTCCTGGACAGTTCCCAGGGCTATTGTCTGGCCGATCATTTCTACAGTACAGATCGGCCTGGACGATCTCAACATCGGCCCGGACGATCTGTACAGAAATTCTTCCATAAAACACACCAGAAATCAGCTATTTTCAAAGCACTGATCGGCCTAGACGATCTCAACTTCGTCCTGGCCAATTCTGGGAGGAAAATCTAAATCAGAGAGGAACAGTAAGGGAACGAGATATTACAATAGGAGGGAAGTCCACTTGTGTGGGAACCATAGAAAGCATAGAAGAGGAAGCTGCTTGAGTAGTGGGTATTACAGTTGGTTTGATAATAGGGGCATCCCGCTGAGAAGGAGTGCCGGAACGCATTTGGGATTTCTTACGGTGGTTACGAGAGGTACTACGACCCCTAAACTGAGTTTTCTCAATATTCTCAGATTTTTGACCTGTCGGGCAGTGAGCAGCAGAGTGAGCTAGAGATGCACAAGATGTACATGGAGTTGGTTTCCATTCATATTGAATCTGAAGCTTGATAACCTCCCCTTCAATAGAAACAGCCACAGTATCCAGGAAGGAAGAAGAAGTAGAAACTTGAATGCAAATCCTAGCATAAGTTAATCTAGTCTTAGCTGTGGTTAAGGCATCAACAACAATCGGAATGCCAATTTTTGAAGCTATTTTAGAGATGCCTTCCGAATTCCAGCAAACAAGGGGCAGATTGTGCACCCTAACCCAAATCGGCACAGAGGTGAAATTTTCCCTGGTGGGTTGAAAGTTTTTGGTCCATTTTTGAAAAACAAATGGCTTACCAGGAAAAAACCACGCACCTTTAGACCAAACCATATCAAAATCT
The DNA here is from genome assembly GCA_016618105.1 of Dendrobium huoshanense. NCBI lineage: Eukaryota > Viridiplantae > Streptophyta > Magnoliopsida > Asparagales > Orchidaceae > Dendrobium > Dendrobium huoshanense. The sequence goes on from CM028345.1 coordinate 65,480,809, forward strand.
TCAAGGAGTAAAAATTTGAAGAGGAAGAACCCATCAGAGAGAGCTATAAGCTGAAAAGCACCTTTAAGCTTCCAAATACGCTTTGCTGTTTCTTTAAGGGCTTCGTAGTACGGCCTCTTACCAATCGAATAACCAACGAGGCAGAGATTCCATTCTGCAGCAGCAACATCGGTAAAATCTTTGTTGAACAGGATGATATCCTCCGGAGTTTTAAAGAGAGAAATAGGGATTTGAGGAGCGGAAGGAGCAGGCTCAGCAATAATGTTAGACCAGAGACGATCTACCATACGCTGAGGAGGGGATTTGGGTTTGGAAGAAGAAGCCACAGAGTTTACCAAAGGGGGAAAAAGGTTGGCGTCATGCAGAGCCAGCTGATCCATGATGCCACCGGCAGAAGGCCGGTGGCGGCCAGGAAGAAATGACGGAAACTCAAAGTCGCGGGAAGGGGAAGGCGGCTAGGGCACCAAGAGCACGACAATAATAAATTCCCCAGACAATGTTATTAGCTAAAATTTTTAGAATTATTTTGGATTTATTAAAAAGCTCATTAATTTGCTCTTTTTATTTTTTTGCATATATATATATATATATATATATATATATATATATATATATATATATATATATATATATATATATATATATATATATATATATATATATATATATATATGAACTCGTTTGATTCCAAGTAAATAAAAAATATTTTTTTTTTCTAAAAAATAAAAAAACTTTTTTCATCTTTGAAAAGATATAAGGCGAATTCTAAAATTAAAAATATTTTTAAATTACTAATAAGATAAAATAAAAAAAGTTTAATATTGCAATAAATTAAAGAATGCTTTGCTTGTGTTATTCCCTCAAATATGCGCTACATAGGCCATCGTAGGCACAAATTGAACGCAAAATACCACCGCAATTTCGCAAGGTGAACATAAAAATTTGGTTATTAAGTTTAGTTTTGATATGTCACCAAAAAAATATTTTGATCGAGCATTTCTTATTAACCGTTATTATGCATGTGCCCACTATCTTAGTTGCTTTATTTAGTTAGGTAGTACTATTTTCACCTTTAAGCTTTCAGTCCCCGTTTAGAGTACCATAAGAGGGGAATAGGTATATCACCGAAACGGTGGAGGAGTGATCATTTTTTGCATATATCAAACAGAGCATAGTTACTGTTCTATCTCTTGTTTGCTTTGTATTTCTTCCTTGTAGGTTTTGATCTTCATCATTAGGTGAACCCACCCAAATCATATCCGGAAATGTTTTGATAACATCCAATTCAATAAGGATGCGAGCAACCGATGGACATGTGTTGACCTCATTATTCAAGGTCAATTTCCCCGATTCAATCTTTAGCGCATATGTTTTCGTAGCCTAATGTAGACATCACTTTTATGACTCCCCTTAGGTGGACGCCCACTGATGTAGCTGTTGACCTCATTTTTGTATGAGGTCTTTAATCACATCCTAAACCCAATCCCGACTCAAGTCAATCCAAACTCAATCAAATCCAGACCCAAATCCAAGGTCCTAAGGCTTGGTCCTAAAGGCCTTTTCCAGTAAATCTTCCAGAATTTTAAAACCCAGTGAAATAAACTCAGATTCAAGCTCTGTCAGTTTCATACCGATGGGGCATGTCTCTAGTATCAACCCTCCAAATTTGAGTCCATTTTGAGCTCTTTAACCCTAGTTACTAAATCAGAATCCAAAGGTTGGAAAACCTTCAAATATTTACAACCCATGCCATTGGACCTGCCCTTAACTAGACCCTGGCCTTAGAGACCTCCCCAATGTCTCTAATCACTTTCAGACCTTCAATCCTGACTCCTTGAACATTAAACTGCCTTTGGGCTGGCTCAATTTGACCCCTATTTAGCTAGGGGTCAAAATGACAAAATACCCCATAGGGCCCAAACAGTGATTTCAAACCAAATGAGCTCCAAATTGAATGCGACCACTTCCAGCAAGTTCCAAATGCCAAACCAAACCTGTTCAACCCATTTCCAGCCCCTGGGTCAACCTGGTTGACCAAGTCAACAGAGTTGACCCAAGAAGGCCCTTAAGGGTTCAAATGGTGATTTTGACCAAATTGATCTCTCCAGGCCCTGGGACCACATTCATTAAACTCAAAATGATGTTCTGAATTTGTTCAATCTATTTCCAGACCTTGAAATCAGCTGGTTGACCAAGTCAACCAGTTTTGGCCTAAAAGCCCATTAAGGGCCCATCAAGCCCTTTTGACCCCAACAGCCGTTTAAAATCCTAAACTCACCCTCATTAAACTCCAAATGTCTAATCAAATTTATCCATCCTAGACTCACACCCTGGGTCAACCTGGTTAACTCAGTCAATCTAGGTTGACCCAAATGCCCCTTAAAGCCCTTAATGGGTCATTTCAATCCGTTCAATATATCAAACCCTTCTTAAGTCTCAGATCAACCCAGTCATATCCTTCAAGCCTTTTTGGTCATCACCCCATCTACCCAAGTCAAGTTGACTTGGTCAACTCAAGCAATAATGGGATACCACCTTACATAGACTCTTTCACTTACACAATACTTCTAGTCGTCTAAACACTCTGTAAATCACTCAATTAGCATGCCATAAACTCCTCACAATCCACCTCATCAATCATTGACTGAGTTGACTGGTCAAACTAATTAACTCAATGCTTAAAGAAATATTCCTATGGTCAAATTTCCCCTATTCATCCTATTCTCCTAAAATCAAATTCATCTAATAGTCTAAATTCATTCTAGGCATAGTTTAGATTCCACCTCAGCCTCCTTTGACTGTTGTTGACCGATCAAATGGTCAATGGGAGTCAAAATAAGCTTATACACTCAACCCAAATTACTCAGCCCGAACCAGGCCAATCCAGCCTTTCCAAATGATTCCAGAACCTTCCTGGGAGTTAATTTAACTCAACCCAGGCCTTGGTTCAAGTTCAGCCAGCTTGGGCGTTCCCTCCCACGTGAGGACAAACAAAGGAGTGGCCAGCTTATTCCAGTCGGTACAGTCCTTTCTCCTGCTACCTAACCACATGGGCCAGGTGTCAAGCATCCCAGGAGCATCCCTGATCAATCACAGCCGCTCGTTTTGGCTCCAAACGGCTCAATAGAGCAAAACGACGGGGAGAAAAAGGGTTAAGCTATCTTGCATTCCAGCCTTTTCCCAGAGCTCCTAAGGTTTCGTTCTGATTTCCTAGATCTCAACCTTTATTTTCCCGTTGATCCTTGACGTTTCGAAGCTACCGGCGGTGAGATTAGTGGTTGACCGAGAACCACCTCCATCCAACTTGGCTTCCAGTGATCGTTTGAGCTTGGGGTCTGAAGGAAATCAACACGTGGACAGTCTACAAGTTCAGCCGTGTCAATTTCAACCAAATCAATCCATTCTTCGGTGAGAAATCTTAAACCCTAGGAGCTTATATAGGTTCTTAAATAAATCTTTATAGATTGCATCAAATGGCCTAAAATCGATCCCCCACTCTTTCTTAAGCTCTATACTATCTCTGTTTAAAATTTTAACTTTCTTCGTCCAGTATTTTACGAAAATGAGATTGAAAATCATATCTAGGGTGTTCGGTTTTGGCCGGAGGAAGAAGACAATGTCTCTGCCGTTAGATCTACTCTATTTAGATCAACGGTTGTGATCAAGTCTGGATCGAATCCTGCTTCAATCCCGTGAAATCCTGGTTTCGCAGAGCTCCGTCCGACCGAATCTACACCATGAATCCAAACAGCGGGAATGATCAAGGCCGTCCGTTCCTTATGAATTGAGGTGATCCCGCGGTATTGATCTGAACCGTTAGATCCGCATTTTGATGGATCTGATGGTTCAGAGCCTGCTGAGCTGGTTAAGTGGCGGGTCCCCCTTGCCTGCTCCATCTGCGTGGCCGAACTCGCTCCCGCCGCGTGTCCCGGTCAGCGCCGCCGGTTTGACTAAACCGTTAGAATTTTAAAATAAATTCAGAAAATCTCCTAAACTTCAAAACTTCACCAGAATTTCAATTTTGATCCGATTTTGGAATTTTTGGGTTCGTTCTGTTTGTATTTTTAAATATTATATTTTAAAAATAATTGAAAATTATTTTAAGTAGTATTTTATTAGTAATCTTACTTATACATAAAGCTCCATTTTATTTTTAAATAAAAATATATATATTATCTTGAGTTGAAATTTGGCAGAAATATAAAAGGGCTTAAGGTTGACCTGCTGTAATTTTTCCAGACCCATTTGATGCAATTTCAATTGGTTTATGGATTTACAAAAATCTTAGTCAAAATTTGACTTAAGTTATTGCAAATCTATAAATCATTCAAATTAAATTCATCTTAAGCATTGTTAGAGTTTTATGGAGTTAGTAAGAGCTTGTCCCTTATTGATAAATAGATTTGGGTTATTAATTAAGTATGATTCCAAGAAATTCGCTTGTTTTATAGTGATAGGTTATATATGGGTATAGTTGCTTATACACATATATAACCATCAAATCATACATGATTAAGGCATAAAATTGAGTTTGAAATATACTTGGAGAAGTCTCTTCATCTTCCAAATATTCCCAACTCAATTTAATATGACCATTTCTTTATAGTAAATCATTAAGTTAATGGACTATGCTATAGTCTATAACTTAATAATTTACTATGAATAATTCCATAGAATATTATGTGCACTTCTATCTTGTTCATGATTGCTATATTTTGGTGTGATAATAATTAGTGTCCAAGGGTTAGTATAACACGATTCATATCCTATAACCTAGTGACATTAAGGACAATAATTAAGGACTTGGTCTTAGTCAATTTAGAAAAATTTAGGAAAAACTACACACATCCCTTTTGGGATTGAACAGAAACTCAGAAAACTAGTGTCATAGCCTTTTAATCAAATACACTTTGATTGGACATTATTTGATCTCAAAACAACTAGTAGATTAAGGATTTTTCTTTCTTTGATCTTAATAAAATCAAATAAAAATCTACAAAAATCAAAATCGACTCCAAATTATCCTAATTAACTTTCAAACACATATCAAATCTTTTAAAATCAAAATACCAATCCAAAGTTCACCAAATTTCATTAAGTCTAAATCAAACCCCTAATTAATCCTTAATCACCTAAACTTCCAGAAAATATAATAAATCAATATTAAATCCAAAAATTATAAATAATACCTCTAACTGACCATAATCTAGTTCTTAACCAAAGAAAATTAAAATCAAATTAATTTGGCAGCAAATTAGAGACTAATTTAATTTTTTAAGTGAAATTTAATATTTAATTGATTTAATTAATTAATAATAATTAAAAATTCCAATAAATTCCCAAACACTTGGAAATCCCTCTTTAGGTCATCCCTGACCTTTGGAGCTGATTTCAAGAAGTTTTGAATCCATTTGGGAGCAAAATCATAAAAAGGGCCTTAATTAAACGATTTCCAAAAATTCATTAAATAGCCTAAACTTTGAAAATCCATAACTAATTCAAGAAAAATCCAAATTGACCAAACTCAATTGCGTTCAACTCAAAATAAGGCCTAATATTTATTAAAAATATAAAAATACCAGAAAACTTTTAATTTCAAAAAGTCAACAGATTGGTCAACCGTAGGTTAAAACTAGTTCAAAACTTCAAACCTTCATAACTAAATCCAGAAAAATCCAATTTCAGCAAACTTACCTTCTAATTGATCGTCTTAAGGTCTAATATTTTAATAAAATACTAATTTTCCAGAATTTAATCTTAAATAAAAAGTCAACTTTTGACCCTTTATTTAATTGACTTAAATAATCCAAAAATTCCTAAGAATCCAAGAATTGCTCTAAAACTCTAAAAATGACTAATCAACTTCTAAAATCAGTAATCCAACACATTTCTAATAAAATTCATTAACTCCTAATTCTTAACTAAATTTAACTCACTTAACTATACCGGGTACCACTAGGTAACCCAGGCCTACGAGGCTATTAGCTTAGCCCCAAGGAAGGTGAAATAAACTTCACGGCCTCAGTATGAAACAAAGGTGGTATCCAACCAATCATTAAAAATCAAATCTCTAAATCAATTTCAAATCCTTAATAATTTAATAAACCTTTGATTCTTAATAATTTCTGAATTTTATTAAGTAAAATCTATTAATTATTCAATTAAATTCTATATTCCTTTAACTTAAATTAATTAGATAATTTGATTGAGTAAGATTTATCTTAATCAATCAAGTTTGATAATTGATTTAAATTAAATGAATTCGGGTCTTCTATGCCTAAAGTTTGATTCCTTTTAGAGGACTTTGGGCATTCTGACTTTTAAAGACCCTTAAAACACTTAAATAACAAAGAGATCTCTTATGTATTGTGCATGATTCCTTTCAGGAGGGCACTAACACATTTAGATTTGAAGATCTTCAAACAAAGAATAATAAACTACCGACCTTGTACGACGTGTTAGATTCCTTCGGGAGGGCACGTTGTATTATATTTGTAAGGTCCCTTTCTCTCTCCTTAATAAATTTTAAGGACTCTCAAAATAAATACCTATCTTCTGTCTAAGACGGGTATTTATTCTGGAAGTCCTAGGATTTATAAATTGATGATTTCCTGCACTTAGGGAATTATCAATCTATAAATTCTTTATAACTAAATTAAATAACTCCAACATTTAAAATTGGAATAATTCTTAATAAATTCAAATATACTTTACTTAAACTTTAACCAAATTCCTTTGACCTATAATAAATTAATCATAACAATATATGTAATTTGAACAAATAAACCTATTAGGACTTACCCAAGCCACACAGCCTTATTCACACACTTAGATGCTTGCTAGGACAACCAACTTTAGCCTAAGTTAGGCCGGTGGTTTGTTGTGTTTTGCTTGCGGGTGTCTTGCCTAGAGGGCACCTATGTGTGATTGCTTACTTTTCTGTACTGCATAGCATAGCATATTTATTTTTCTGTCTGTACACCAGAGAGCGGAGTGAATAAAGTGAGGGCCGTGTACTTACTTTTCTGTCTTTACTTTCTTGCATTTATAACTGTACACAACGCACTCATAACATGCATCATTATATAACTGTTTTATTTCCTGTCTTCTATATTACTGCAACAGTAGAATGTTTTTAGGATCTGATGTACTGCTTTTCATTTCCTAGAATTGTTGTATATAGATTGAGTATGTACAGCGTCTGGAGTCTGTAAAAGAATTAAAGATAACTGCTTATAAATATACAAATGGGGCTCCAAAAAGTAATGTCCTCCTTTAGAAGGACGTTCCTTTTTGGAATTCCATAGAAGACTTGGAGCCTGAAGACCATAAGCAGTTATACTTAATTCTATTTTTCTCATAGGCTTAGAACCCAGGTTTGTTGTCGGTGGGTCCTGGCCACCATTACTTTACTGCAAATTCTGGGGTGTAACCGATGAAAATTATATTAATAAAAAACCAGCTCTTTCATATATAACTGTTTCATACATCATTCACATACGAGTAGATTTTTTATTTTTGTAAGCATATCTCTCTGCATTTATTTTCAGATTCTTTAATAAACTCCTTGATTCCTAGGATAGAGCTACCTTAACTCTTGCATCATCGGCGAATTGTTGTTATTAGGATTGTTAGCTGGCAGCCCACTCTAGGCAGGTGGTAAGTCCAGATTGTATACACTTCTCTCTGCACATTCCTCCTTCTAATCAATTCCAACTCTTCTAAATTCAACTCTATAATCTAAAGCCTGATTGTGGAAATTTAAATTAGCCCAAATATTTAATTAAATTTATATATAATTTTGGAATCAATTAGTCTTCATTTAAATCGAGAGTGTTCTCTTAGGAGATGTAATTAACTACAGGGGCTTGCCCCTGTAGGAAGTCTAGATCCCAGAATAATCTAAACCCTATCTAAGTTCTTTTCTGATGTAGGGGAAAGATCTGTGGAAGTAGATTAAGCTTTGTTCACATTTAGGAGTTATTTCTATAATTAATGAATAGATATATAGTTGATTTGTTTTCACTAACAAATCAAATATCTTCTATATTTAATTATAGGAATGAACTTACAATTCGTTAATCTAATCAGGTCGATTAGAGAATATACTCGTCATCCCTTCAGGATGATTTGAATATTCTTTATACTACACCTGATTAAAAGAATGAATTGTACTGCTTCTCCCTTTAAAATCAATAGGAGGATATTAGTCTGTCTTTCGGGACAGTATAATACTCGACTATGTAGGTTTAATTGGGAGAAATATATTCTAAATATAAATAAAGCGAATCGTGTGAGAAGATAAAATTCTTATTTTTAAATAGAAAACCCTGCCTTATCTATACTTTTGTTTAGATTCATTCCTTATAATCAAGAAATAAATAGGTATCTGATTTATTTTCGCGAGTAAATCAAATATCGTATGTATACTTGATTTTAGGAAGGAATCAACAATTCACTAATCTAATTAGGTAAGTAGAGAAGATACTGATCATCCTTTTGGGTGATTTGTATACTCCCTACGTCATACCTGATTAGGAAAGCGAATTGTCCATTCTCTTTCTTTAGAATCATCATAAGGATATCAGTCTGTCTTTCGAGGCGGTCTGACATCCGACTGTACGGATTCAATCGAAAGAGAATATTCAAAAAATATAAATAAAGCAAACTATTTGCCATATCTAAATAAAATATATTTTATTTTAAAATTATATTTTAAAAAAAAATCCTCTCTTTCCTTTTATTTCTTTATTTAAATAAAATAGATTTATTTTAACATAAATTTTATTAAATTAATAAATCATTCATAATTCGTATTTTAAAATCTAAAGTTATATTTTAAAAATAAAGTTAGTTAGAGATTTTATTTTCTCACAGTAGCATTGACTCGACCCTTTTGTTCAACCCAAATCAAAATCAATTCAATCTAAATCTAATTCAACTTCAAACTAAACTCAAATCGACTCACCCTAATTAACTATTTTAAACTGAAATTTGTTACACCAATCAAAGCAAAACCGAGTCAAATTAACTCGAGACGAATTCGATTTCAATGGTCTCGATTAGTCCGTTTTGACTTGTCGCGAGCTAATATCATTATTTAAATTAAATGGAAGAATTTAATTTTATATATTCTAAAAATATATATTAATCTCAGATATATATTGATTCCATTAATTTTTTTTTAAATAAAATTTATCATAATATATATTATAAAATAAAAAAAGCATGGGAATTTGTCTAAATTATAATTAAAATATATCCAAATAACCACTTATCAATTTGAAATTCAAATCAAAACATGATTTGGGCTAAACCTAAGGGGCGGTTAGGGCTGGTCTAACCCGGCTCCCCACTCTCTCTCCCCCTCTTACTCGCACTCTCAGGCCCTCCGTCTCCCTCTCCGATTCGCACGACGCCAAGGCCCGAACTACTCTCCCACTCCTCTCCGTCCCTCATTTTCTAGCGACGAAGCCTACCCGAAGCCCCTCTCTTCGGTGTCTCTCAGCTCTCACACGACGCCTCCAGCCCGCTTTCGCGGAAGCCAAGGCCGGGCGCCCCGTCGCCAGCCCTAGCCGACCGAAGCCCATCTCCCTCCCGTCCGACCCTAAGGTGCACAAGGGCTTGCCGCCGGCCCTAAGCCTATCTGTGCTTCCTTCCTTCTGCGATTTATTCGGCCAAAGACATCAGGAACTGGTAAACCCTCTTCCTTCTCTTCTTGTTTTTCTTTCTCTATTATTATTCTTACTTTTCCCCATTTGAAAAGCTGTAGCAATATATACATATTCTCTTCAAGATAAGAAGTGGTAAATGGTTATTTTATCAACTATTTCATCTGACGAAGTCTTCTTTCTTGTTAAATCAATTTATTGCACTTGCTTTATTTATTTTGTAAATCAACCTATTTTTTTCATATTAGTTTTCTTCTCTTAAAACTGAAACAACTGAAACGGGAAAGAAAAATAAATTTAAAAGTAAAATCAATCTTGCTATATGGATGAGATGCGTATGTTCATTTCGGTTTATTTATCTTTCAATATTCTAATGGTATTTTTGAAAATTTTGAATCGGATGGTTTCATGAAACATAACTGTATGCATAAAATTTGTAATATTTATATTCTATACCATACAATTAGTAATTCAAAGTGTTGTTTATAGGTTGTGACAAGCTATATAATCCTTTATCAAATATATGAAAAGTGTTTGAGTTTATGCATATTAAGAAATGGTATAAGTTTCAGTCAAATAAAGAGCTATGAGATTTCTTCCGGTTTGAAGCTAGAAGAAATTATGTATATCCAAAATATTAACATGTAATTTCTTTCTTTCAACCTTCGAGTTAAATTAAATTGATTGGCTCAATTAAATTAAAATGAAGGTTTAGATTTAATTATTAGATTAAAATTGATTGCTCAATTAAAAGCATATTTTAAATTACTTTAACTTACAAATTGAATTTTAGTTAAGGTTTTGATTGATTTTATAACAGTTAATTGAATTATTTACTTAATTTGTAAAATTAAAAAAGGATTAATTAATTGGTTTGTTGTTTACCCAAAATCTTAAGTTATCCGATTTACTTGTATAGATTAACTGTTTAATTAAATTTGTTGATTTTATTAATTTGGAGTTACTTAACTTGATTTATTTAGTTAATTGATTTAGTTACAATTAATTAATTATCCAGTTGATTGATTTGTTTAACTGATTAGTTAACATATTTGTTAAATTTTATCTCTCAATTTCATTTTTTATTGCAATGAGATATTAACTTTAAATTTATCACTTAATGCATTATTAAGTTGAACGATTCATGCATTAGATTTATGTTGACTACTTTAAATATGAAGGCTCAAATTAATTAGTTAATCAAATGACGACTCAATTGAATTTAATTGTGAGGTTTCAAATTATTATGGATTTAATTGTCTAATTGAATGTTCTCTAATTTGTCTAAGTTCAGAAATTTTAAGAAAATTTCGATAATCTCCTGGCGTTCCCTCCCCGCGAGGGGAGGTAAGGGGAGGGCGCTTGCCTTTTTGGCATGACTTGATCAGATCAAATTAATGGCGAGGAGTATGGGGGTGCGAATCAACCCCATAAATAATCTTTAAGTCTTCAATCCACTTAGTCGAATCAAATCAACGGCCGAGTACTTCCGGGGATCGAATCAACCCTGAGACTTTTTTCAATCTTCAATTTGTTTGATTGCAATGCTTGCCGTTCTTTTAATAATTAATAATTAATTATTATCACTTATAATCATTACTATTGTTTTATTAATAATAATAATGAACTTTAATGATTATTATAATAATAATGAACTTTAATAATAATAATAATAAAGTATTATGCTCTATTTAGTGTTTCAACTTCCAAATCAAGAAACAATAAACTTTGGCAAATAAGACGGAACAGATAAGGTGAGTTTCACGTTAGAGTGATCAAGGCCCGTTAGGAATTAAATGCCAACGAACGTGGTTTCGTCGAACGCTGGTGGCGGTGATGACAGGCTTGCTAAAGATTTTGTGAGCAAGGAGTGGTGGCAGCTGACTAGAAAGCTTAAGATTCCGGCGGACATCCTTAGTCCTTACAGGCGAGATTACTCCGTTCTTGCTCTGTTCTATAAGTTTTAATCGTCATTTATGTTTTTAACCACTTTGCTTCAACTAAGGGAGATTTTTAGCCATATTATTAGTTTATTACTTATTACATTAGATTTTATAATCGATCATTTAGATTGGTTATTTGTTTTAAATTCTTTATTTATCTCATTATCATTGAGAAAATAATATCAACTAAGCAATAAATTGACGAAAGCTCTTGTAAACACCCGCATGGGTCCCCGACGAGCATGTTATGGTTATACACATGACGTCTAGGGATGCTGCGCGGGTTAATAAGTGAATTCAAGTTCGAACATGATCCTTCTATACGTATCAATAGAAGTCGACTGGGTTCGAACCATTAAACAAATGTAAGGTTGTGGTGACCGGTATATTTGTTTTGATGCATTCATATTAGACCTTCAAGGCCTATAATCAATGAGAATTCACTAACAAAGACATAGTCTATGAAACTCGATCCCTTATCGGTAAGTTGATAGGGTCGACAAGATTTAAGCTTTAAATGGAAATAATCCCAAACACCCCGATGATGGCCGCGTTGAATGAAAATCTCCATCGAAGGGGTTTACAAATATATCAAAATTCCATCCAAATACCTATTAAAATCCAAAACTCCATGAAAATACCAAAATCCAAAAATATTTAAAATTGTAATTCAACATTATCAAACACTTAAAGTAAAATCCATCCACCTTCCGCAACAGTTTGTCAGGGTGAACAAATTAGAAAACTACTTCAGCTCACATTGAGCTAAATGCCTAGTCGAAAATACAAGTAGGATCCATTCTCAAACAATCTTCTGCCATTAAGGACATGGTATGTGTCCTCTAACTAGCGGTTTTGCAGTCAAATGGCACCGCAAGATAAACGGTTATAACTCGGGGTCCTCTGAACCGAGTGGTTTTGTCGTCAATGGCACCACGAAATACCAGTTATGGCCAGAGCCAATACGCTCCTTTTTGGCATAAATCCTTGAGATATAAATCAATAGGATATGATCGATATGGCACATCTAGGGCAAGAGGGGACTTCCTCCTGGAGGTGTGCGGGCAATGGAGATGGGTGAGGGATTTGCAAGACAGAAGAAGATAGAGGCGAACGGGGAGTGGGGGTCTTCCGGGTCTTCCGCTAATCAGTGGGAGATTGAATGGGAGGAGTTAGGGAGTTTCGCGAATTAGGAGGGGGCAGTTTGCGAATAATAGGGAGATCGCGGGGATCGTGGCTTGAATCGTCTACCTCTTTGATCGTGTGAAACAAACCAAAACTACATTCTTAATTTTGATTCAATTGAGAGGTGGTGATTAAGATTATTTTAATTTTAATTTAGATAAAATGACATGTTAAATTTCTAATTAATTAATTTTGAAATACATAGAGATTTATTTTAGTGGAATTAGTATGTTAATTTAAATGAGCTTACTTGAAAATTTTAATTTAAGCTTATTCGAATTTTTTTATTCATTAATTTGAGAAATGTTGATTCAATTTCGAGTGGCTCGCGACCAGTCAATATGGGCTAATTAGATCTATCTTGATTAAATTGGACTCGAATCTAATCGATTTAGTTTGAATTGTGTAAAAAAAGAAGGGTACAATTTGGGTTGAATTACAAAGCTAAGTCATTGCTACGTCAATTGGTATCCACTTAAGACGAGTCATGACGCCTACACTAGGCTCCGTTGATATCTTCTTCTCACACAACAATGCCTTAATCTCTACCCGCCGCCTCAAGGTCCTCCAACGCATAACATACATGAATGTCGGCATCTACCCTTTCAAATCCGCCTTCCTCCTCGTCTACTGCTTCCTCCCCACCTTGTCCTTATTCTCCGACCAACTTATCGTCCAAACCCTAAACATCACATTCATTATCTCCCTCCTCACCATCTCCCTCACCCTCATTGGCCTTGCCATCCTGGAAATCCCATGGTCCGGCGTAGGGCTTGAGGAGTGGTGGTGTAACGAGCAGTTCTAGCTTATATTTGGAACTTCCACGCATATCTATGTTGTTGTGTAGGGATTTCTTAAGGTCATGGCTGGAATCAAGATTTCCTTCAAGCTTATGTCCAAGTAGGCGATGGAGGACAACGAAGATATTTATGGTGATATTTATTACATCATCAAGTGGACCTCGCTGATGATCCCGCCGATTGCGATTATGATGGTAAATCTCATCTCCATCGCCTTTGCTTTTGCGAGAACTATTTACAGTGAAATCCCGCAATGGAGTAAGCTTATGGGCGGGGCGTTTTTCAGTTTCTGGGTTTTGGCGCATCTGTACCCATTTGCGAAGGGGTTAATGGGTAGAAGGGGGAAGACGCCTACTATTCTGTTTGTGTGGTCGGGTCTTATTGCTATCACGACAACAGTAGCGGTGGTTGTGCGGCAGAAACAACGCGGCGGACCGGCGGTGCGACAGCACGGCGACAACCTCTAAGGAGGCAAACTTGTGACTTGACGCGCACGACGGCACGAGGCACGCGGCTAGCCGCGCGGGTCATTTCGCAGGCAGATTGGCTCGACTGCGAATAGACGCGCACGCGGCACTAGCGGGTCATTTCGCGGGCAGGGGCAGGCACGCCGGGCAACAGAAATGGGCAGAGCATTTCCGGGTCATTATCGGGTTTCTGGGTCAACCCGAACCCGACCCGGAAATCAAATCGTGTCAGATTTTCGAACCCGACCCGTTTGATAACCGGGTTGACCCGAACCCGGATTTCTCCGGGTCGGATTAGGGTCGTGTCAAAAATTAACACCCCTAGCTGATCTAGATGATGTTGAGATGCATAAGAGGCCACTCACCACCGCGGATTTTGATGATGAACTCAAATCCAATCTCTTTTTAAGAGTTTTGGAAATTCTGTTGTGCTCGTGGAATCTATTCATGTTTCAGAGTTTTGGGGAAGGCCTCTTGCTAATCATATGGTTGTCAAGTATGGAAGGCCTCTAGGCGCCCTTGTTGTTCCCCATTTGACGCTCGATCTTGCTATGATCGCAGAGGCTATCTCCATCATATCTTGCTGGTAAGTACAATTAGTGTTCGAAGAATTGTCTCAATGAATTAATTTAGTAGTTATCTCAATGCGAGTTTATTCTGTGGGAATGTTCGATTTTTTTAAATTAGTGTCGGAAAGAATCTGATTTCATTGAATATTTAATTTCTTTTTTTCTTTCTATTTTTACTTTAAAATTTAACTCACAATGTACTAATAGAGTACCTAAATACGTGAGTAAATTTTTGTAAGCATATAATAGAAGAAAAAAAAAATTGATACAAATATTTTATTAAAATATTATCAAAATGAAATTTATATTTTAAATTTATTTCAAGGAAGTATATGTCTAAGTTATTAATTTTTTTTTTAATTATCTTAAAGTGAAATTTAAAAAAATTAAAATTAATCTTGCACAAAATTTTATTATGATATGCTTTCCTAACTTTTCTCTTTGTTTATTAAGATACATATTTTTAGATTTTTATAAGAGTATATATATATATTCAAAGTTAGGTTTGGCACACCGCACTTTTCTATGTAAGTTTTTATGTGATTGCTCAAGAATTTTATGATTTTTATGTAAGTTTTTCTATAAATTGTTTTTTATTTTTTGAATGTTTAATAATAAAAATTTTATTTATGCCCTTTATGTTTAATATAATTAGTTTATATACTCTCCTAACAAAAGCGATTGAAAACATTCAAATTAATATGATCATATTTATGAGAATGCTAAAATAAATAATTAAAATTAGAAGATATTTTTAATTAAAATAAACAAATTAGTATGATTAATTTTATCTTAATAAAATTTTAATTTAAATATATTATTATAATTTAAATAATTTATATGAATTTGCATCAGAATATTTTGCAATTTCACCATTCGATTATCTGAGCCGAAGATCATCCATCTATTTGCCTTTGCTTGGCAGGTTCAAAGACAAGATTGAGTGGGGAGACCGCGTGGGCTGGATCAATGGCTCGGTGACAAAACACGTGGTCACTGGTTACCATAAGCAAAATTGCGACTGGCACTTTGTCTACTGTGTCACCAAACGCGACGCATTCCATGGATTCACTCCCATTAACCTCACAGCTTGCCTCCACCAAGTACTGTGATGGGCCTCCGGCTCCATTGAGATTTTCTCGCGAAACAACGCCCTAATCGCTACCCGTCGCCTCAATGTCCTCCAGCGCATCGCATAATTGAACGTCAACATCTACCCTTTCACCTCCGCCCTTCTCCTCGTCTACTGCTTCCTCCTTGCCCTGTACCTGTTCTCTAGTAAATTTATCATCCAAACCCTAAACGTGACATTCCTTATCTACCTCCTCACCAGCTCCCTCACCCTCATTGGCCTTGCCATCCTAGAAGTTGGATGGTCCGGCATAGGGCTTGAGTGGTGGCATAATGAGTAGTTCTAGCTTATATCTAGAACTTTTGCGCACCTTTATGCTGTTATACAAGGGATTCTAAAGGTCATGGCTGGGATCTATATTTCCTTCAAGCTTACGTCCAAGTCGACGGTGGAGGGCAGCAAAGATATATACGTTGATCTTTACATCGTCAAGTGGGCCTCGCTGATGATCCCACTAATTACGATTATGATGGTAAACCTCATCTCCATCACCTTTTCTTTCGCGAGAATTATTTACAATGATATCCCGCAATGGAGTAAACTTATGGGTGGGGCATTTTTTAGTTTCTGGTTTTTGGCGCATCTGTGCCCATTTGCAAAGGGGTTAATGGGGAGAAGGGGGAAGACGCCTACTATTTTGTTTGTGTGGTCGGCTCTTATTGCTATCACCTTATATTTGTTTTAGATTTTCATAAGCCTGGCCAAGGCCTCCGACACAGTGGTTGGTTGCGGGGATGGCAGTGGCACTGGTTTCCAGTTCCTTTGATCAGTGGAATTTTGGTTCTATTCTTTGATATTTTTCTTCTTCTTTGATCTGAAAGATGGTGAGGAAGAGCTTGATTTGTTATTGTTTTTGTTTAATTTTTTAATTCATTTTAAGATTAGGGAGTCCGGTCACATTTTTTTAATCGTAGGAAGTGTTTGAGGATAATGAGTAATGCTTTTACATATTCAGGTTTTAGATTACAGATTTGTACACAAAAAAAAGGATTAAAATTTATGATTTTTATTTTTGTGCTCATATTTTTTTATATATTTTTTGGTAGTATATTTAATTATTATGTATTATCAGCTTAAACATTGAAGATCCCTTTAGTTGAATTTGCCCTAATCACATTTGATGAATTTTATTTTAATGGCTAAATTGCTGCACGATTTATCTTGATAAATTATTTGGCAACTTAATTTAGGCTTTACATTTGTTAGTTAAAATAGATTTTAATAATAATTATTTAGCTAAATTGCTTCTTTTCACCAGCTTCCCAAGTTTGGATTGGACTCATTCTTGTTGGTTTAAAGGCTAAATTTTGCCTTTTTATGCTAGTCTCCTATTGAGACTCATTACATTGCCGAGGCTCTATTGGCTTAATACATTCGTCATGATCTATTCAATTTGAAAGAAGATATATAACAAATTCTTGAACATGACTTCCATTAAAATTATCCTTATAAATTTATATCAGGAGCATTATATTTAATTAATAGTAGAATTTGTTTAATAAAAATATGGCATCAGATTGTGTATCAAAAGAACTTTCATTAGGTCCGGTGTAAGGACGTAGAAGAACGTCCGGTCGGAGGCAAAATCCCGCCAAAAAACTCGGTATTTTCTCGGTATTGCTAGGTATTATTTGATAATAACGAGGAATACCGCTCTGTGAAGACCAATACCGAGTTATACCGAGCTATACCGAGCTATACCGAGTTGTACCGAGTTTTTTCTAGGAAAAACTCGGTACAACTTTTGTATAACTCGGTATTGCTCCGTATAGCTCGGTATAACTCGGTATTGGGTCTTCACGTGATGGTATTCCTTGTTATCGTTTGGTATTGCTTGGTATTTCTCATTTTTTGGCACGATTTGGCCTCCAACCGGACGTTCCTCTACGTCCGATCGGAGGACGTAATAATTGTTCGTATCAAAATATACTTTTGATCTTCTCAAAAGTGTCTAATGTTATTTCACTCATTATATACATTCTATATATATATAAAAGAATGAGCTAATATGTCCCCAAAATATTTATAAATTATATCTATATGATGATACTAAATTTTGTGGTGATAAAATGCAATAATAAACCAATTCAATGCTAGTAATGTAGATTGAACTGGTTGACCCAAATTCGACCTAGAAACCCAATACTGTAATCCGGATCAGATTCGGTCCAATCCTGAGCCCGACGTGCCCGGTCAAAAGCAGCGAGGGAGACGATAAATATGTAGTTGGCCCAACTTAATCGTGAAGGCACGAAGATGATCGTAGGAACGGAGGGATCACAGGTCTACCCTTTTTTATTTCTGTGGAAGAGGCTGTGAACGTTACCGCAGCGTCAGGTTCATTTTTATTCCTTCCCGGAGGAGGGAAATGTAAGGTTACTCGTAAGTGGTTACCAGATACTGTAGTTTCGCGAATATTCTCGGACTTTGAAGCCATTCCTCTCTTGCTGATTCAAGGTTTCTTCTGTCTTGTGAAGGACCAAGCCAAAATCCTAACTTGCCATTGGAGTTCTTTTGAGTCGCATGAGACCTAATTGGTGGAACGTGAATTGTGAGGTATAGCTTGTCCGGTAGGCTCAAATTTATTATTATTTTTTTGTTCTGGTTGCTGAGTTCGGTTCGTCTTCGGTTTCCTACAAGTGAATTTTGTTTGGCAGTTTGAATTTGGGAATTTGGTCGTCAGGAAGAAGTGTGGCTGGGATTTCCTTTTGAGGTGAATAAAACTGCGTTTGTTCTGTCCTTGTTTTCCATTTTTTATTTCACGATTTTCCTGATGGAAGAGAAGATTTGGAGGAAACTGAGAGGAAGGAATTAGATGCATGCAGAGGAAAGAAATGATGCATTATCAAGGTATTATATATATATATATATATATATATATATATATATATATATATATATATATATATATATATATATATATATATATATATATATAATATGCATTTTGCGTTTTTAGAATTGTGGTTCGTAATTTAGTCAGATAAACTATTAGGAGACAGGTTATTTAATGCGAGCAGTGATTTCATTGTTGTTTACGCAATAAAAGTTAAAAGCACGAACTTGGAGGAGTTAGCGTCTCTTAATTGCCACGTTTTGGGTTTGAGTGTTGAGGATTTGCAGTTCGGATGAGTAATCCTGTTGGGAAAGATGAGACAGCGTGAGAAAGGGCAGAGCTCTCCGAAGCCGGGTATATTGATGCAAAAGTAGAACATGAGAGCTTTTCATCATTGATCACTGAATCTGTTGGCGTGGAGAGTGCTCAATTGAATAAAGAGGCCAACTTGGGTAGCATATCGGGCATCATTGGGAATTCTGTTGTTGAGGATGCAACCCAAGAGATACCCATGGACATAGATATGCCATCAGAGACAAAAATGAATGTTGATCCCCAGTCTGGTTCTTTTAATCCGCTGGAGATGGTTTCCGAGCAAAAAGCTGCCGGTGATGCCAAGAATGACAGAGAAAATGAATTGGGTGATGAACAAAAAGAGAATGTCAACATAATATTTGAGACAAATATAAGCGCAAATGAGAATGCCCTCTTGATAGTGAAACAAGAAGGGTTTGGTGGAGACAAGCTTACTCAAGTTGATGGTTTTAACCAATCCTTTTCATTTGATTTGAGTTATGGTAATGGAGATGATTCTGGAACAGAGGAAGAACAAGTTACCTTTATGAAGGAGCTAGATATTTTCTTCAAGGACAGGAGCTTGGAGTTTAAGCCTCCTAAGCTTTACGGGGAGGGATTAAATTGCTTGAAGTATGTATTAGTTTATTACTTTTAACCTCTGCAAATATAGATCTGAGATCCATTTTGATGGTTGTTATTCCCCTTCCAGATTGTGGAGAGCAGTTACAAGGTTGGGCGGTTTTGATCAGGTATCTATCTTTTTTTATTCGTAAAGGATATATATTCTACAACTTGTGCCTTTGGTAGTAAGATTTAAAAACTTGCTTAGGTGCTGCTTAGATTAGTAATGTATTTCTAGCAAGGATAGATTTTACCTATCATGGTTTTATCTTATTGAACTGAGTTGATGGACATTTATTTTTGTTATTTATGAATTGAGTTGATGGATGTTTACTTTTGTTATTTATTGAATTGTGGCACTATCACAAACTGATGGTGAAAATTTTTTACTTATCTTGTTTATTTAGTTTCCAATGGAACCTCAGGTTGAATTAGGACTAGTTTTGATAAAAGTTAAATGGTGGATTTTTATTTGAAGGTGAGCATTGGTTTGATCTAGTTGTTAAATGCATTACATTGGATATTTTCTTTGATTAGTGCATTTTTTTATGAACTCTAGAGAATAAGAATACCTAATACATGCGTCAATAACTTACCTACCAGTTTTTAAATACCAAGGATAAAATTCAGAAGTAGTTTATACATAGGAATGAAATTGACATAGGAGAGAGAAATAAGAAAATATTGAAAGGGCTATGTAGTTTATAAAAAATAGAGTAATTATCGAAGAATGGGAAGGGGCATTATGGATAGAAGACCGGGGAGATATATAGAAGAGGGAGGGAATATAAATAGAGGAAAGTACCAAAAAATGGGAAAGGTTGGATGGTTAGAATGCCGATATGTGGTGATGAAAGTGATGTGTTTTTCCAACTCAAGGTTAGTGTTAGGCATCCTCAATATTCTCATAGTGATATGATGTGAACGTATTTTAGATCATATGGAAGGGATGAGGCTATTTATAAATCTAGTGCTAAATCATAAGGCTTCCTTCTGGTATAAGTTCCTCGAGGTAATTAGTGATATGGAATCTTGTCTACAATTCAAGGCAGCCTTGACAAGCTTCTCCTATAGTGAAATGATACATACTCATGCCTTAAAAATCTTTTCTATTTCAATCCAAGTAGAAATGGAGGCAACCACTTGTTGTGATGTATTTTATGAAACTCTAAAAGGATTAGAAACCACTTATTTATTGATAAATTTAGTAGATGGTTGTTAGTCTTATTTAAAAGTCATATATTTGTATCATAAGTTTATATGCAAGTCATATAATTAGTTTGTGGTAGCCTTCCATAGTTATGAAGAGGGAGGGGTTGCAGAGTGTGTTTGATGTGTAAAGTTGTATATGGAGTCACACGAATAATATACAGGTCATACGAGAGTTCGAGAGAAGATGTGTTAGAGAGAGTGATTTAATAAGACATAAATGTGCGAGGCATGAGGCATTGAGTATGTTATAAGTATTGGGTGTAGATAGTTTCTAAAATTTGCAATTGCAAGCAATCATTCAAATTAGAGATTTAAGTTTTGTTATAATAAGCCTTTCTACTTTAGATTCTCTAATTATATTATCAAAAGATTTTTTTTTTTTAAGGTTAGCCTTTGCACAAAAGTATTTTTCAAAGATGGTCGATTGAAATTTTGAGTTTTCTCCTAAGTTGGGACAGAATTCTTAATAATATTCCTTTTATTTATAAAAGCAGCTTAAGGTGTATGAATAATAGTGCGCAAAGCTTTTTATAGTCAATTTGTAATGATTTTATAAAAAGTGCTTTTGCCTTTATTTTGATGATTCTATGTTTGACCATATTGGATATGCTACTTGTGTTGAAAAAAATGATGAACAACTCATTGTAAATACTAAATAGGAGGATTGGTAGAAGATGTCGACATAGGAAGAGAAGTTGTTGAAGGAGATTAAACTTTCCTTTGATGAGCGACTACCATACTCATATAGTAATTAATGCAAATTATTTTGCAAGAAATTTCAAGGAAAAAATCAAATAGTTTACTATTTTTAAGGAATGACTAACTTAAATGAATATAAAAATTTGTAAAGTAAAGATTCCTCAAATAGTGTATTTGAATTAAATTATATATATGTAGACTCCTTTTTTTTATATAAATACAAGATTCTGGTGTTCGGTAGATTTATAGGATTTGGCCAAAGAAGTGCGCCGAAGAGAAAAAAAAATGGGGATTATATTCATGTAAAGGAGCTCCTATTATTCAATTTCTTTTCTTACCAACCGAGAGATTTGAAAAAAGCAATACAGTGAAGAAGAGCTGGAACTAATTTGATAATCATCACAATGAGGGTGAAAATATTAAGCATATTTCATCGTAATTAGTACGATTGGTAGAAGATGTCGACTACAGAAGAAAACTTGAAGGAGATGAAACTTCCCTTTGATGAGCGACTATCAAACTCTTATAGTGGTTAATGCGAACTATGAATTATATGTTAGAGATTCTCAATTATTCATGTTGTGATTAGCAAATGCAAGTCAACATAATTATTTTAGAATCATTACAATGTTGATTTTTTGTTAATTGCTATGCACTCTATTTTTTAAAATTGTACTTTTTTATAGAAGGAAAATTTTCAATCAGTTAATTAGGATAATTTGATATATGATAATAAAAATTTACAATCAAAATCAATAATTAATATTAACAATAATCAATCAAGATTCTTGATATCACAATATTAACTAAAAATTAAATTATCCTTGATAATTAATCAAAAACATTAACTAAAAAATATTATTAATTATGATTTAATGATCACATATAAATTAATCTATTTAATTTATATATTAATTTATTAATTAATAATAAATTATAAGATTATTTAAACTAAATATGATTAAAGATACCAAGATTATCTATTTTAATTTTATTCTAAGTAGTTATTATTAAAATATATTTTAACTAATAGATTAAAGCCTAAATTAAGTAGCCAAATAATCTATCAAGATAAATTGCGAAGCAATCTGGTCATTAAAATAAAATTCAGTAAATGTGGTTAGGACAAATTCAACTAAGGGGCCCTCAGTATTTAAGCTGATAATGCATAATAATTACAAAAATATATATCTTAGCACCAAAACAGTACACAAAAAGAAAAATCATAAATTTTAATCCATTATTCTCTGATTGTGTGTACAAATCTATAAGCTAAAATCTGAATCTGCAATCTAATACTTCCTCCGATTAGAAAAAATGCACTGTAACCCCCAAATCTTAAAATGAATAAAAAATTTAAACAAAAAATAATAACAAATCAAACTCTTCCTCACCATCTTTCAGATCAAAGAAGAAGAGAAATATCAAAGAATAAAATCAAAATTCCACTGATCATGGGAACTGGAATCCACCGCCATTGCCGCCGCCACCAACCACTGTGCTGGAGGTCTTGGGTGGGCTTATGGAAATCCAAAGCAAAGATAATGTGATAGCAATAAGACCCGACCACACAAACACAATAGTAGGCGTCTTCCCCCTTCTCCCCATTAACCCCTTCGCAAATGGGTACAGATGCGCCAAAACCCAGAAACTAAAAAACGCCCCGCCCATAAGCTTACTCCATTGCGGGATTTCGCTGTAAATAGTTCTCGCGAAAGCAAAGGCGATGGAGATGAGATTTACCATCATAATTGTAATCGGCGGGATCATCAACGAGGTCCATTTGACGATGTAAAGATCAGCGTAT
Organism: Dendrobium huoshanense; assembly: GCA_016618105.1. NCBI lineage: Eukaryota > Viridiplantae > Streptophyta > Magnoliopsida > Asparagales > Orchidaceae > Dendrobium > Dendrobium huoshanense. Next base: position 65,504,048 of record CM028345.1, read on the forward strand.
ATATCTTCATTGTCCTCCGCTGCCGACTTGGAAGTAAGCTTGAAGGAAATCTCAATCCCAGCCACGACCTTAAGAATCCCCTGCACAACAGCATAGAGGTGCGCGGAAGTTCCAGATATAAGCCAGAACTGCTCGTTACGCCACCACTCCTCAAGCCCTACGCCGGACCATCGGACTTCCAGGATGGCAAGGCCGATGAGGGTGAGGGAGATAGTAAGGAGGTAGATGAGGAATGTGACGTTTAGGGTTTGGACGATAAATTGGCCGGAGAACAGGGATAGGGCGGGGAGAAAGCAATAGACGAGGAGAAAGGCAGAGGTGAAAGGGTAGATGCCGACGTTTAGGTATGCGATGCGCTGGAGGAACTTGAGGCGTCGGGTAGCGATTAGGGCATTGTTGCGTGAGAAAAAGATCTCGACGGAGCCGGTGGCCCATCGCAATACTTGGTGGAGGCGGTCGGTGAGGTTGATGGGAGCAGATCCGCGGAATGCATCGCGTTTGGTGACGCAGTAGACGGAGTGCCAGCCGCGATTATGCATACGATAACCGGTGACCACGTCTTCTGTCACCGAGCCGTAGATCCAGCCCACACGGTCTCCCCACTCGGTCTTGTCTTCATACCTGCCAAGCAAAGGCAAATAGTTAAGGGATGATCTTCGGCTCAGATAATTGGATTGTAATAAAATTGCAGAATATTCTGATGCCAATGCAATTTTTTATAAATATCATCATAACAAAACAACAACTAAATTAATTCATTGAGACAATTCATCGATACTAATCGTACTTACCAGCAAGATATGACGGAGATTGCTTCTGCGACCGTAGCAGAATCGAGCGGTCCACGGGGAACAACAAGGGCGCCGGGAGGCCTTCCATAATTGATAGCCGGATGATCGGCAAGAGGTCGTCCCTGAAACTCTGAAACAGGAATAGATTCCGCGAGAACGGCAGAATTTCCAAATCTCTTAGAAAGAAGATTGGGATCGAGCTCATCATCAAAATCCGCTGCGGTGAGTGGCCTCTTCTGCATCTCAACATCATCCAGATCCAAAGGGGACCGAATCTCCTGCCGAGAGTAATCAGTAATCGAAGGTGGATCAAAGCCATAAAGTGCGAAGCGGCGAAAGAGGCATCCTGTCCCAACATAAACGGGACCCTGGATGCCATCCAAGGCTCGCATGTTGCCGTCGAAGAAGACAGTGTTGTGATTGGCGTAGCGGTCGGAGGGATCGATGTTCTCGAAGCGTTGGGGGAATTGAATGTAGCAAATATCTTCGCCGCCGCGATCCATCATGAAGCACATGCCTTCACGAACAGCAAGGGAGTTGTAGATGTAATGATCGCAGTCAAGGTTGAGGATGAAAGGGGCATTGGACATGACGGCGGAGGCGCGGACAAGGGCATTCATGGCGCCGGCTTTCTTGTTGTGATCGTAGCCTGGTCGTTTCTCGCGTGAGACGTAAACGAGCATGGGGAGGCGGATGTCGGTATCGCTGTGGTCGAGCATCTGGGTTCCTTCTTCGGCGAGGCCAAAAAGGGGCTCGTTTGATGGAGGCTTGAGCATCACCTGCATGTTCAAATATGCATTCTGTCAGAATTTGTTATTGTAGAATCAAAATTTTGTTGTTTGAAGAACGGATTCAATCAATGGATTAGAAATGCAAGAAGTAATTTATTTATAAATCTAGCCATAGAGTTGTTGGTAGGGATTCATTTTTAAAAATGCATAAATCTTGATTTAAAAAAAGGAAAATAACTCCAATTCTTTGTTAGTCATAATCAACCTTAGCATTATTTTTTTGGAAAGTGATTAATGGAAGAAATAATTAATAATTAAAGTGTACCTGAAGAATGCCGGCGTGATCAATTCTAGTATGATCGGGAGCGGCTGTAGTCCAAGTCCCAGGCCAATGCGTTCCATCAGCCATCCATGTGGCCTTCGGAAGCTTCATGGGCTCCACCGAGTCACCCCTGGCCTCCCTTAGATGCTTCATCATCTTCATCTCCTCCCTTGCATTAAACGCATCCGATCGTCGGCGAATAGAATCCGGCAACCCGTTAATTCTTACCTTAAACTCATCATACTCTCTCTTCACCTTCCTCCTATCCTTAACGAAATCTGTCCGCCACTTGTTCTTTGTGGGGTCCCCCTTAATGTTGAAGTAGCTGTCCGGATTTCTCGGCTCGATGTCGTGTTTGCGGCAGAACGGTACCCATATGTTCGCGAAGCTCGCCGCCTCCGCCATAGCCTCGAAGGTGAGGAGAGCGCCTCCGTCGTCGGAGATGTAGCAGGCGATCTTTTCGATCGGGTAGTCCACGGCGAGGATGGAGAGGATGGTGTTGGCGGTGACGAGCGGTGGCTCTTTGTCGGGATCGGCGGTTGAGACAAAAAAGTCGGTGGCAGGGAGGTCGGAGCGACCGGTGGGATTAGCCGGCGATGGTGTCTCAAACTTTTCTTTTAGTACCTGGAAGTGTGGCCATAGGTTGACCAAATGATTCGAGTTAGATTAGAATCCATAGATTGATAAAAATTGATTTTAATCATTGGTCATGCGCTGATTTTACAAAAGCTTTGGAATGTTTTAACTTTTAAACACATTCACCCATTTTTATATCTTCATTTTAGAATATTCCGAAAAATTTTGTTTCTTTTTAATATTATTTATAAGAAGATCCCTTACAACTTACAAGTCTTACCTTTAGATCCGTGATGCGATTAATCGGATGCAATTTGGGAACCTGATCCAAAATCCATGAGAAAGCAAACCAAACCTCGCATACCACCGACATCCCCCACAGCCAAAGTGCCTCCTCATTTGGATGCTGTATCCTCCACCCCAAGAAGAAAAACAAAGCCACGAATCTCACCAGCATCAACAACCTATACGGCTGAATAATCCCTGTCGGCATCGGAACAACCCTTGTCAACGGCTTCCATGGCTTCTCCGACATCTCCGGCATCCCATCGCCCATTTCCTTTTCATCATCATCATCCTCCCCATCCTCATCATACCGTCCGCCGCCATTGCCACCGCCTTTTGGCCAGAATGCATTGCCGTACCCGTATGTCCCCTGAGTCTCAAAAAGCCATCTGTTATGGTCAAAGTCAGAGGCCCCTGCTTGGCCGCGCGCCAGCAATGATTTGGTTGGCTCTAAGAGGCTGTGGTGGCCGGGCTTTGACGTTGGAGATGGTAATGCCGGTGCGGCAGAGGCCGTGGAAGAGGCGGGGAAGTCGACAGGGGCTTCATCTTCATTGTCACCGGTGGCGGAGTAGGGTTCTTTGCAGCCGGGGCAATTCCCGGTGTTCTTTCGAGCGTCGAGGTAGCAATCGCGGCAAATTTTGAAGTGGCAATCGCATGGGTCAATATCGTTGCCACGTTCGTCCGTTATGAGCTTGCCGTCGCATGCGGGCATGGCGCATGGAGAGGAGCCTTTGGAGCCGGCCATTTGAGGGTGGGTAACCACAGAGTCGATCACCTTGATATAAAAAAGGTTTAAATTTTACATATTAATCAATAATCAAATTAAGAGAAAATTAATAATAATAAAGAGTGCCAAAATTATTGCAATTAATATAAAACTTTATGAGACTGAATTCATCGAGGAACAAATTCATCTCCTTCAGACCTTGTCCATGAGGTGGGCCCTTGTCTCGCTATTAAATCCGCCGGTGAAAAGCGAGTTAGACACGTATTGCTCCTCTGCTTTTACGGCGACGGACTGCGCCTCCACGGGCTCATCCATGGGCTGGTTATCAGGAGTCGGCGGAATGTGAACGCTGTAGTTCATGTAATCGCCGGAGAGGTCGCCGGAAAGTTCGATATCGTCACGAGAGAGGCTGATGTAGCGGCCGCTGGATGTACGGCGTGCGAATTTGACCGTCTGGCCGGAGCCGGCGCCGGCGCCGACATCTTTCCGTCCACTTTGGGATCCAGATCCTAGGCCGCTGGGATTGCGGATGGCCTTCTTTGTTGGGTTGGAAGCCGAAGTCGCCATTTCTTTGTGATTATTGAGTGGAGACCGGTTTTATCTTAATTTGTGCTTACAAGAGATGAACAGAGGAATCTGATGGGTTGGAGAGCTTTTGTTGTGTGAGAAGGAGGAGAGGGTTTTGTCTAAATTTGTTCTTACAAGAGATGAACAGAGGAATCTAATGGGTTGATGAGCTTTTTGTTTTGTGAGAAGGGGGAGAGGCAAATGGATTTTATATATGTGAATGGGATTAATTGATAGGTCCAATTTGGAGAAGAATTTGTGGACGAGAGGGAGAGAGCCGTTGGAGCCGTTGGAGCTTATGAGGTTTAGGTGCTGTCAATGGTTTGGGTGCAAGAGAACCGTCCATTCAGGTAATTACTATATATATATATTGTCAATAGCTTATAACTAACTAATATATATATAAAAATGAATGGCTACAGACTGTAGCCATTTGATTTTTTTTCTCATCTTCAATTTTTAAATTACATGTTTAATTTTTTTCTATAAAAAAATATTATATAAATTTAATAATATTAAAAGTAATTAAAGAATTGTTGGGGACGGGTTGGAATGGATGTGAAATAGCATTATAAGACATATTTTTTTGTTTAATACAATATATTAAAATTTAGATTAAATGATTTATATTTTTGTTAATATTTGTAGATTATTTTGTTAGATTATCAAAACATATTTGCTTCCATAAATTAGAGTTGTTTAAATTCCTAATAAGATTTGAATGTTTTGAGATCAGTTAAGATTAGTAGCGGAGTTAGGATATTTTTCAATACAAGTTTAGACTTTAGATTGTTTTTGACATTTTATTATGTCTTTCAATAAATTAAAATCACTTATGCCGGTCCTAAGCCCGGATGAAAAGATTGAGAGTTTTTTTTTGACTTTATATTGACTTTTTATGCCGGTCCTAAGCACGGATGAAAAAATTGTTTTTGACTTTATATGTCGGTTTCTTTAAACCATTTATATTAATGAAGTAACTATGTATTTACACCTCTTAGAATCCTACTCAAAATCATAAACTCTTCCTCTTCATGTGCTTCTTAATCATGTAGTTGACGGCTCTTCGTATTCCAACTCACAACCCATAGCCTTCGTATTCCCATTCACATCTATTTGTATTCCCATTGGCACCGGCTATAATAATCTATTCATAATACTATTCTAAAAGTCTCTTGAATTTTCTTCCACATCAAATTTTGATCATCCGGCATTTTATTTCTTCTAAAATCGTCTTGTCCCTTCATTATATTATAAATAATTAATAATTCTATACTACTATTATAAAGTCGCTTGAGTTTCTTCTCAAATAAAATCCTAGACTTTCATTTTAACTATTCAAATTGAATTATGCCTCTCTTCGGATCTCACTCTAAATCTTCATCTTCACATTATATTCTTATATAGTAGTTTCTTCAGCATGTTCCTGCTATTCTCCTCTAGAGAAGCTATGTTGAATCCATCCATATTTTAATGCTTTATTTATTTCTCCCGATTGCAGGATGGTAAGTTCACTGTTTACCCCGTCTCAGAGGAAAAATTGTTACGTGTAGACGTTCGGATGCCAATCAGGAGTCACCACATCACCTAGGGGTGTCAATATTGGACCCAACCCCAAAACCAGACCCAAATCCGACCCGAAAATTTCAGGTTTGGGTTGACCCGAACCTGAAGCGAGTCTGGTTCGAGTCCAGAAAACTGTCCCCTTTGCAAAACCGGGTCGGATTTGGGTTGACCTGGAAATCCCATCTAAATTATAATGTTAATTGAAATTAATATTATTTATAATTAATAATCAAAGATTTTATTATTTTGTAAGTCTCTAATATACTGCAAATGTTTCTTTGATAAAAATAGGTATGTTTCTCACCAATTTTAAATTTTCTATTAATAAATTTATCTTCTCAATCATTTGTTATATTTAAAGATTAAGAAAATAGTTATATATATGTATATATGCTGATGTAGGACAATGTAGAGCACGTCACTATTATTAGCATTAATGTATAATAATATATTATGTTTCATTTTTTATATGCTTTATTTTCATTTTATTTTAAAATTTAATGTTTAAGAGCTTTGTACTTATGTTGAGAACATTCTAATATAAATTTAATAGAGATGAGTTTTATAGTCATTATATTTTCTTTGAAATGAATATAATATAAATTTTAATTATTTAATTATATATTAATCTCAAAGCAAATTTTACAACTATAAGTACTTAACTAAATCAGGGTTAGAATATTTTGATTAAAAATTTGGTATATTGATGTTTGTCACATATCCTATTTTTGATCTTATTTATTCCATACACTCTTAAAGTTCGTCAGATAATTCTAAATAAAAACCGCATAACAAAGAGCTTTTCTTCTAAATGTGAATTAATTATTTTTTTATATTTATTTAAAAATATTAAAAAAATGATAATATTTATTAAATTTTAATTTTGATTTGATTTATTTTAATTTTTATTCATATGTATATTGTGCACTTATAAATAAATATTAATAATTATAATTATCTATGATATACTTAATAATTTTTTTCATTTGAACAATAAAAATAAAACTAAAATATTCATAATAAACTTCAATATTAAAATTTTTATTAGCATACTGCATATATTTAATGTACGTGCAATAAAATTAATAGTATAAAAACTCTCAGCCATTTTTACCCTCTAACCACATAAAGATTTAATTTTTTTTTTGACTTATTATATAAAAAAAATTTAAATCAAGATTTGGAGATTATATTCATATTTTTTTAGGGGTGTAAACGAGTCGAATCGAGCACAAGCTAGAGGGTGTTCTAGTCATGCACGCCTGCCAAATGCTGAGCTTGAGCTCTAGTCAAGCTCGAAAGATGAGCTCGAGCTGGACTTGTCTCACGAAATGAGTCCAGTCGAGCGGCTCGTCAAGCTCCTTCCGTGTCGTACGTGAATCCCGCTCGTCGTCCCAAGCTACGTTGACCATCGTCCCGCCGTCGAAGCCGCAAGCTCTGTCGAAGCCCTCTCCCACCTATGAATCCAGTTAATTGTCGTTGAAGCCTCCGCCGTCCCGTCGTCGAAGCCGCATGCTCCGTTGAAGCCCGCTCCCGCCTGCGAATCCCGTCGATCATCGTCGAAGCCTCCACCGTCCCATCATCGAACCCTGCGCTTTGCCCAAGCAGGTGAACTCTGCGGACGGAACCAACAGTGATGCCATCCCTCGCACCACCGCTCCATAACCGCCTAAGATCTTGCTAAATCAACCTGCATCAAGCGCCGCCATCCTGAGCTCGATCACAACATTACAATCTGCCCCGACATCTTCTTTGTTAAGAGCAGATATCTACATTACTTACCATTAGCTATTAGAACCAATCAGACTCTTACACGTGTACTTGTATTCATACTTAAGTTCTATATATAGATGTACAGCCATATTGTAAACAATCAAGATATCAATAATATTCTGATTACTTTGTTCTTTAGTCTTTGCTTTCTCTGATTATACTTTTCTAAATGGTATCACGAGTTGGGCGTTCTTGAGGTCTCTCGCCATGGCGAATCAAGTCCAGGCTTCCTCATCTATCGGTACAACAACCGTCGCTGCTCCCTCTCCGGCCATCTCCTCCTCGTTAAAGTTCGTTGTCTCCAATCTCAAATTCTTGGTGCCACACGCACTAACTCCGGACAACTTTCCGATATGGAGCACTCAAATCGCCAAGCTTTTCCGGGCAAATGGATTCACGGGGTTTCTTGATTCCAAAAACCTGTCTGAAAATCTTGATCCGAACCAAGATCCCCAATCTTAGTTGGTCACCGATCAAAATTTGGCAACGGCGATGTGCTCCACAATATCTCCGGCGGTTCTTCCATACGTGATTCATCTTGAATCAACCCATGAAATTTGGACAACCCTTCACACTCGGTTTCAAGCTTCAAACCGCTCCAAGGTGATTCAACTGAAACACGAGCTTCACAATATCTCAATGCAAACGATGTCTATGACTCAGTATCTTACTGAGATCAAGAAAATTGTGGATCAAATTGCCTCCGCCGGCTCGTCGGTCGATCCTGAAGATGTTATAATATACATTCTGAATGGACTTCCTCCGGCATACCAGTCTTTCACAACCACCATTCGCACTATGCAAGGCTCCCTGTCGCTTGATACACTCTACTCCCTCCTCATCAGTGAGGAGATACATCTCAAGACGGCGGCTCAAAAATTTCCAAAGATACCGGAAACTCAGTCCGCACTATACTCTGTCCGTGGACGCGGTAGACGCGGCCGCGGCAGACAGTCGAATACCAATGCATCAACGCAAGGTCATTCCTCTACCACGGCTGTTACCTGTCAAATATGCAAGAAGAAAGGACATAGTGCAGAGGCATGCTGGCACCGTCTAAATCCCAATTACACTTCGATGATTTCCTCGGTACAGACAAACAATTCGCTAGCAGCCCAGAACGACGGCTCGTCCACGACAGACTGGTATCTTGATTCCGGCGCTTCCTCTCACATGACGAACACCACCGGAAATCTTGAAGCTTACAATCCCTACATCGACCACGACACGGTAACGCTTGGGGATGGAAGATCTGTCCCAATTGCCCATTCAGGCTCGGGCATTCTTCCTACCCCAGATCGTAAGCTTTTTCTCTCCAAACTTTTACATATCCCTTCTCTAGCATTTAATATTCTCTCTATTTCGAATTTAGTACGGGATAATCATATTTCAATTACGTTTGATGAACATGGCTTTGTATTTATGGACCGGACGACAAACCAAGTTATACTTGAAGGACCGTGCAGCAAAGGAATCTACAAGATCTCCTCCGCCGGGTCAAGCTCTCCGTCTACAGCTTTGAGTGCATCCAATGCCTCTACTGCGAATTGGCATCTTAGGCTTGGACATCCTCATCACCAAGTCCTGCAGCACATTTCAAATTACAATCCCTCTTTACGCATTTTACCGCTTAAATCTGTTTGTAATTCCTGTATGTCTTGTAAGGGTCACAAACTTGTATTTGATAGCTCGGTAAGCCGAATGAGTTCACCTCTAGAACTCGTTCACTCCGATGTTTGGGGCCCCTCTCCGATTCAATCTCATCAAGGCTTTAGCTATTACGTTATATTTGTCGATGATTTTTCTCGTTTTACTTGGCTATTTCCTATCCTGCATAAATCTGATGTCACTAACACATTTATCTCCTTTACTAAGTTTATTGAACGTCAAACCTCGCTTAAACTCAAAACGATTAGAACTGATGGCGGTGGTGAGTTCGTTAATAATGCTTTTCAAAGCTTCACTAAAATTGCAGGGATTAGACATCAATATTCTTGTGCCTATACTCCACAACAAAACGGCGTTGCGGAAAGAAAGCACCGCCACATTATTTCTACCACCCGTACACTTCTTCACACGGCAGCTCTTCCCATGCCATTTTGGCTCGAAGCCGCTCAAACGGCCGTCTACTTAATCAATCGCATGCCGTCCCTGACCACAAAGCATTTGACTCCGCTCACACGAATGTTCAACATTCAACCATCATACGAACATCTTCGCGTGTTCGGATGTCAATGCTATCCTCTACTACCGACTGTACATCGCAACAAACTCATGCCTACCTCTCAACCCTGTGTATTCCTGGGCTACTCGGATGTTTCAAAGGGCTACAGATGCCTTAACCCAACTAATAATAAAATTCTTGTTTCTCGAAATGTTAAATTTAATGAACTATCTTTTCCTTATCATCTCAGCAGTTCCACGTCAACTTCAGCTGGATCTTCCACTCCAGCCTCTCTACTCATACCTCCCTCGGCGCTGCCCAGAAGTTGCCAGACGGTCACTACTGCTGATACTGCTTCGCCGGAGTCCAGTCACTCTACAAATCCAGTAGCAAATATACCTCAAGCTACGACAATACCACCTGTTTTTCCCATCACGCACCACCAGATGACCACAAGATCTAAGACCGGTTCTCTCAAATCGGTTCAGCGTCTCAACCTTCTTCATCAAGATCAAGCTACAAGTGATCCGACCACGTATAGTGAAGCCTCCAAACACTTTCAGTGGCGTCACGCAATGGCTCAAGAGTTCTTTGCTCTCCAACAACAGGGCACGTGGACCTTGGTGTCACCTCCGCCTAATACTCCTGTTCTTGGCTCCAAATGGACATATCGCACAAAATACAACTTGGACGGCTCTGTGGCCAGATTCAAAGCATGATTGGTTGCGCAAGGCAATCAGCAGGAGCTCGGCATTAACTATCAAGACACCTTTAGTCCTGTGGCCAAACTTCCCACTATACAAATCCTCTTCACCATTGCTCTTTTTCACAATTGGCAAATTCGACAACTAGACGTTGCCAACGCTTTCTTGCACGGAGACATCACAGAAACTGTCTTCATGCGGCAACCAAAGGGCTTTGAAGATGCCACCTACCCGTCCCATGTCTGCCGCCTCCAAAAAGCAATCTATGGGTTGCGTCAAGCTCCGCGACAATGGTTCACTACCTTTACCAATTATCTTCGTCAAATTGGATTTTCGCATAGTCAAGCCGCATAGTCAAGCCGATCCATCTCTTCTTATCTTTCACGACGGCGTCACACACATCTATCTACTAGTATATGTAGATGACATCCTTCTTACGGGGAACAACGTCCAAGCAATGACAGCCTTGGTTGCCAAGCTCACGGATAAATTCACCATGAAGCAACTCGGAGAGCCTAACCATTTTCTCGGCATCAAAATAGTTCACACACATGATAAGTATTTTCTATCTCAAAATTCATATGCCCAATCTATAATACAAATGACTGGATTACCAAAATGTAATCCGGTCGCTAACCCTTCTATCACCAAAATTACAGCCTTAAAACCAGAGGATCCCCCACTCTTCGACGCTCTCACCTACAGACGCATTATCGGAAGTCTCCAGTACCTCACCTTGACGAGACCGGATATTGCCTATGATGTTAACGTGCTATCCCAGCACATGCACAGTCCTGAGCCCATTCGCACGGTCATGCTAAAGAAACTCCTCCGCTACATTCAGGGATCTCTGGATTTTGGATTGCCAATTACAAAATCCACTCTTTTACTTCGTACCTATTCCGACGCTGACTGGGCCTCAGATCCCGCCACCCGCCGATCCACATCCGGGTTCTGCACCTTTCTTGGCGACACATTGATCTCGTGGTCCGTCAAGAAACAAAATACGGTATCCCGTTCATCTACAGAATCGGAATACAGGGCCTTAGCTTCCGCTACAGCTGACACCATATGGATTAAACGCCTACTCACTGATTTTCGGGTTACTCAATCCGAACCGGCAGACATATTCTGTGATAATACTTCTACAATTGCTCTCGCTAACAACCCTGTCTTCCACGCTCGCACCAAGCACATTGAGATTGATCAACGCTTTATACGCGATCACATTTTAAACAAAGTTATCCGTCTTCTTCCAATTAGTACAGTTGATCAAATTGCCGACATCCTAACCAAACCACTCTCTACACCTCGGTTTAAACTTCTTCGCAACAAACTGACTATCTCATCCTACACCCAGTTTGAGGGGGGATGTTAAGAGCAGATATCTACATTACTTACCATTAGCTATTAGAACCAATCAGACTCTTACACGTGTACTTGTATTCATACTTAAGTTCTATATATAGATGTACAGCCATATTGTAAACAATCAAGATATCAATAATATTCTGATTACTTTGTTCTTTAGTCTTTGCTTTCTCTGATTATACTTTTCTACATTCTTCACATTATCTCTATGCCACTGTCGCAGGATCTAGCAGCTCTAAGCGGCCGTCTCCCAGATCTCCGGCACCAATCGTTGATTTCACAGTGCATTAAAAAAATACCAAATTCCTGTCTTTAGTCTTCATTCATTCACTCATCTTCCATTCCCAGATCGCTCCGCAAACCCACGAAATTCACAGATCTTTGATTTCACACAGAAACCCACCTAAACTTGCACGTGCTGACTATAGCCACCGTCGCAAACGCCGGCCCACGCTTGCCTTTTCCCTCGAAGGAGACGAGCCGCACGAATGTGGGTTGGGCGTAGGGGTGTCAATTCGAGTCGACGGGTCAGGTTTGGGTCGAACCCGAGTTGACCCGGTTCTAAACGGGTCAACCCGAACCCGACCCGGTTAAATAAACTTGAAGCGACAGATGGCAGTGACAGCAGGCTCGGCGGTAGCAGGCGAGCAGGTGGCAGCTGCACCGTGGCACGCGACCGACGAAGCAACTAAACTTGAATTGAAGCGGGCCTTGCCGTGCTAGCACGCGAGGGCGAAGCCGAAGCGGGCTTAGCCGCACTAGCACGCGAACGGCGAAGCTGAAGCGGGCAACAGAGCGCTAGCAGCTTGGCATGCTTCGCGATTCCCGAACTGCGAAGCGACGCGACATGGAGCGTCGGGCAGTCGACGCGCGCAGCCGAGCGGGAACTATTTCCGGGTCATTTTCGGGTTCCCGGGTCAAACCGAACCCGACCCAATTTTTGTAACGTTTCAGTTTATAGAAATCAAACCTGATCCGTTTCACAAACGGGTTGACCCGAACCTGGATTTTTCTGGGTCGGGTCCGAGTCGGGTTTCGAGTCGGGTCAAAAATTGACACCCCTAGTTGGTCGTACCCAACCACATGTAAAATTATTAGCTACTTACTAAGTATAATATGATTAAGGTTTTGTTTGGAATTACTTTTTAATTACTCCTTAAAGCAATATTTTAATATAAAAATTAAAAAATTTTATACTAAAAAGTTGATTTAATAAGCAAAGAGAAAGTCGTCTCAAACAAAACCTAAATTGTTATTACTTATGCTTCATTTGGGACGTCTTTCTTGTTGCTTTTTAAAACAATTTTTTAGCAAAAAAAATTAAATTTTGTATAAGAAAATTATTTTAAGAAATATTAAGAAAGTTGTCCCAAATGAAACCTTAATAAATGGGATAAATATAACAATGTTAATTAATATGTATTAGGTATTAGATTGCTATAAAATAATAAGTGGATTATTAGGTTTATAGGAATCTATAATTACATGGGATCAGATAAAGCCAGTAAGAAAATATAAGAAGACCAGCTTTAGCTCACTCTTAATGCAATTTATAAGAGTCGTGGGCATCTTCTAAGTGCCCAAATCTCTTTTCCTTGTATACGGGGAACTTTAGACAAGTTATAATTGCACAGTTCTCAATTTATTTGCACTTTTCTTTTTCATGCCTTATTTTTTATTTTATTTGAGACATTTTTTAATGTTTAATAAAGCAGTTTTTAAGTAAAATGCAATAAAAATTGTCCCAAATAAAACCTTAGAGTTTGAAGAATTGAATGTAGGAAATTATTTTAATTATTTTTGTTACATCTTGGAAAATTCATGGCAATGGAGAAATATAAAGTTTAACGTATTAGTTTTGTGCGAAGATCTAGTACACAATAAAATAAAAGAGAGGGTGTAGCGTTCAAAAGAGACCAGAGTTTTTATATAGAAACCCCTAAAAAAGACAGGGAAAAACCATGATGCCTTGTTCAGTTTTAATGAATCCACTATTGTTTGAAGTAGATTACATATTAGGTCCTTCCTTGAGGGAAAGCATTGACTTGATGTAACAAATATATATCATATGGAGTGCATTACATAGTGGGATCTATAAGAATCAATATTGACATGTTTGTTTGGTCGGTGAGACCATATTCGGTAGGCGACGAAGGTTAGAAAGACCTTGGTTTGGTGACAGTGGTCAAAACGACCGTCGTCCGTGGGCAACATATATCAGAAAGATCGTAGTCGGGTGACGGTGGTCAAAAGGACTATAGTCGGCGGGCTACGGAGATCGAAACTACCGTAGTCGATGGGCATCAGAGGTCCGAAAGATCGTAGTATGGCGACAAAGGTCGAGAGGACCGTTGCTTGACGATAGAGGTAGGAAGGACCTTTATCTCGTGACAGAGGTCGGAATGGCCGTAGTTGGCGGGCTACCGTCGTTAGAAAGACCATTGTTTGGTGACAAAGATCAGAATGATCGTAGTTAGCGAATGATATTGGCTAGAAAGATTGTTGTATGACGATAGAGATCGGAAGGACCGTATTTAGGTGAACGAGGTCGGAAGGACCATAGTTGGCGAGCGATAGTGATCATAAAATCATTGTTTTGTGACAGAGGTCGAAAGGATTGTAGTCGGTGGGCGACATTGATAAGAAAGACCGTTGTCTGGCTACGGAGGTCAGAAGGACCGTAGTCGGAAGGTCAGATTTGGCTGGTCGAGCTGTTCGATTCAACTATAAGCATGTCACGTTTGAAAATCGTTTGGTCATTCAATCTATAATTTAAACCTTTCAAATGCGCTTTGGGTATTCGATTTGGACCCATTTGGGCTCGGAGTGGGTCGAATTTGGTGTCGTTGAGTCTGTGTTTTCGAGACATTCAGTTTGACTAGAAGTTTGCTGAAATCGGAGTTCAAATGGTCCCATATTTAATTTCAGAAGTTTCCAACGTGTTTGGCCTTGAGATTCATGCTTAATCAAGATAATTTTTTATGATATATCAATGCCCCTTTATTTTTGGACATCGAAGCATGTAGAAGCTGAAAATATATGTTGTAGCTCTTCAAATTCTTTTAATGCAAAATTATAACTTTCAAATATTATGAGGCACGACCCCTTCCCTGATGTCAACACGGATCTCCTCTCGAGGCCGTGAACCAAATAAAATATCCTTAATTGTAAATTGATGATGTCTTGAAGTTGGTGTATTGATTAGAGAAAAAATTGTTTAAAATTTGTACTAAAAAATATTTGAAATTGCTCGAAATTGATTATAGAAGCTCCGTCGGCGATCAACAATAGGTTGGAAGTCCAATGTCGATCGATGGTCGGGTGGTGAGCTAAAAGAGGTAGTTAGAGGGTGTGATGCTAATAATAGTTGAGCGATAAACCTATTTGCCTCTCAATGTAATACTTAAGAAGCAAGCCAACACAATCCAAAAACTTTGAAGGACACTTTCCTAATAAGCCTTCCTATAAATATATACTCTTATATATATATATATATATATATATTCATTGGATTTCGTCAAAGAAGTGCGCCGAAGAGAAAAAAAAATATGGGAATTATATTCACGTAAAAAAGCTCCCATCACTCAATTTCTTTTCTTACCAACTGAGAGATCCAAAAAAAGCAATTCGGTGAAGAAGAGTCGGAACCAATTTGATAATCATCATAGCGAGGATGGAAATATTAAAGCATATTTCAATGAAAATGGAAGGAATGGTAGAAGATGTCGACGAAGGAAGAAAAGTTGTTGAATGAGATGAAACTTCCCTTTGATGAGCAACTACCATACTCATATAGTGATTAATGCAAACTATGAATTATATGTTAGAGATTCTCAATTATCCATGTTGTGATTAGCAAATGTAAGTCAGTATGATTAGTTTAATTAGAATCATTACAATGTTGATTTTTTGCTAATTGCTATGATCTCTATTTTTTAACATTGTACTTTTTTTTATAAATTATTTAATTACGATAAGTTTTCAATCAGTTAATTAGGATAAGTTTGATTTATGATAATAAAAAATTACAATCAAAATCAATAGTTAATTTTATCAATAATCAATTCAAATTTTTGATATGAATATATTAACTAAAAATTAAATTAACCTTATAATTAATAAAAAAATATTAATATTATTTATGTTTTAATGATCACATAAAAATTATATTTTTTAATGTATATATTAATTTATTAATTAATAATAAATTATAATATTATTTAAACTTATTATGATTAAAGATAACAAGATCACTATTTTAATTTTATTCAAAATAATTATTATTAAAATCTTTTCAACTAACAGATTTAAAGCCTAAATTAAGTAGCCAAATAATTTATCAAGATAAATCGCGCAGTAATCTGGCCATTAAAATAAAATTCAGCAAATGTGATTAGGGAGCGTCAATGTTTAAGCTGATATTACATAATAATTACAATTACTACCAATATATATAAATATGAGCTCCAAAAAGCTGTACACAAACAAGAAAAATCATAAATTTGAATCCATTGCTCTCATTGTGTGTACAAATCTTAACCTATAAAAGCATCATATATTATCCTCCAATACTTCCTCCGATTAAAAAAAATGCGACCTTGCCTCTTATTCTTAATAATTCAAACAAATCAAACTTGATATATCACCAAAAATAGTCTTGATCCTGCACGGATCTCAAAGCAAAATTGAGTGAAAAGTTTTCAAAATTAAATATGGGACCATCCAAACTCTAATTTCAGCAAACTTACAGTCGAACTGAAAGTCTCGAAAAGACGAACCAATGACATCAAAATTAGTCCAATCCAATCTGGAATGAGCCCAAATAAAGGGTCCAAAGCATATTTAAAAGCTTTAAAGCAAAATTTGGATTACCAAATGAATTTTAAACGTGACATGCTTATAGTTGAATCGAGCGGCTGGATGAGAATAATCTAATGAGTCCAATATCACCAAATTATGATATCATTAAGACATCCAAATGCCCAATAAATGTTCCATGATCAAAGGAATCAATATCAGCCGTCCATTCAAACCACTCTCATCTTGACCTTGATCATTCCCATAATTACAAGCGAAGACATAAAAAAATTAGAAATAGACCCCATTATTTATGAGAGAGGAGGAAGAACAAGGAAGAGAAGGGAAGAATTTTGGAGTTGACTTGCCGCTGACCACCGCCGGACTTTTGTCAACCATCGTCGGAGTTCTTCCCGACCACCGCCAGTTCGTCAATCATTGTAGTACTTCTGTCTATTTGTCGACCACCATCGGAGTTCTTTACGCTCACCGTCTTACTTCTGTTTGTTCGTCGACCTTCGCCAGAGTTCTCCTCAACCATCGCTTAATTTTTGTCTGTTTGTCGACAACCGCAAGACTTCCGCTCATTCGTCGACCACCGCCGGAGTTCTTTCAGATCACTGCTAGACTTCCACTTATTCGTCGACCACTATCAGACTTGTGACTATTCATAGACAACCGTCGGACTTCTGTCAGTTCGCCGACCACCACTGGACTTCCACCCGTTCGTCGACCATCGCCGAAGTTTCCTCCCAACCACCAAGTGTCACCGGACTTCTGCTTGGCCACCAACTTTCGTCGGACTCATGCTATGCCACCAACCTTTGTTAGACTTCTCCACAGTTCCGACCGACCACCAATTATCATCGAACTTTGCCAGACTTCCACCCGACCATCAATCGTTGCCAACTATGGCCTCTCCGACCAACATCAATGTTTACAGTCCTTTTGGACCTCCATCACTGGATAATTGTCATTCTGACCTCAGTTTCTTACCAACTACGGTCCTTCTGATCTTTGTCATCAAACTATGGTCCTTCTGACCTCTGTTGTCAGATTACAATCCTTTTGACCTCTATCGCATGCCAGCTACAATCCTTCTGATATACATCACTTGATTATTATCTTTTCGACCTCTGTCAACTATCGTATATGGTCCTTCCTACCACAATCACCCAACTATTGTCATTCTGATCTCAGTCGCCCACCTACTATGGTCCTTCAAACCATCATTGCTTATCAAATACAGTCCTTCTGAACACTGTCACTAGACTATCGTCCGTCCGACCACCATCATCTGACTACAATCTTTTTGTCCTCTTTCGCCCAATTACGATCCTTCTTACCTTTATTCCTCACCAATTATGGCCCTGCTGACCAAACAAATATATCAATAATGATTCTTCCAACTCCCACCAAATAATACACTCTATATGATGTATATTTGCTACATCGAGCCAAGGCCTTACTCCTAAGAAAAAGCCTCATTTGTAATCAAATGGAAATACTAGTGGATTCATTCAAACTGGGTCAAATCCCATAGTTTTTCCTTCAAAGGTTTCCACGTAATTAAACTTCTAGTATTTTTCTCTCTCTCAACTATCTATTTGTGTGATGGATATCTTGCAAAGCTACGACACTAAACTTTATATCTCTCTATCGCCACAAATGTTCCAGGATGTAACAAAACTCATTCTTCCTTGCCATCTTTCATATCAAAGAAGAGGAGAAATATCAAAGAATCAAACCAAAATTTTACTAATCAGGAGAACTAAAATCTAGCGCCATTGTCATAGTCGCTGCTGGCCACTATACCGAAGGTCTTGTGCAGGTTCATGGAAATCCAAAGTAAATATAGGGTGACAACAATAAGACCCGACCTCACAAACACAATTGTAGGCATCTTCCCCCTTATCCCCATTAACCCCTTCGCAAATGGGTACAGATGAGCCAAAACATAGAAACTAAAAAATGCCCCACCCATAAGCTTACTCCATTACAAGATATCGCTGTAAATAGTTCTTGCAAAAGCAAAGGCGATGGATATAAGATTTACCATCATAATCATAGTTGATGGGATCATCAACCCAAGATCACCTGATATATTAAAAATATTAGAAAATTATTGATGAAGAGAATTCATTAGTACTCTATATTTTATTTACATCATCAATCCAAAACTAAAAAATTAAGCCATACATGAAGAACAAGTGAAACATATTCATTTTCATTAATTGCACAAAATAAAGTACAGAAGAAAAGATATCATCAGATGAGTTCAATGATTTCCACTACACTCTTTCTTGAACTTCCACAATTTCTTCCACAAACACAAGTCAAGTACTTCAATGGAATGAATATGGAACTTCTCTAAATTACATTAGTTGTCACTCCTAAAGAAAAATTAGAGAAACACTATAAATATTAAAATTAAACAAATGATTAAACTCCTCTACTAACATTGCAAATGAAATATTTATCGAAAAATATAGAAAATAGATTCTGGCTCTGTGGCACTCAAGACACTTGCATTGCGACTTCTATAAAATGAACTAACATTAGAGTGTTGAATGTTTTCCCCAGCTATGACACTTACTGATATGGACCCGCTATTTAATGAATCGACGGGTCACTTCGCTGGCAGATTGTGACTTGAATATTTATAATTGTAGTGTCACAACGTTGCTAATGGTTAAGCGCTGTAATGTCTACGCATCACTTAGCTGGCAGATCGTGGCCTAAACACTTACAACTTTAACGACGTTAGAATTTAGCATCACAAAGCTGTGTAGATAAAGACTTGCATTTATGATGTTGACTCCTCCGACGGTACAATGCTGTTATAATTGGTTGAGCTTTGCGATGCCGACTCCTCCTATGATGGCCTATAATTTAATTTGGAAGAAATGTTTAATTATCCTTTAATAAATAACAACCAACATAATATAATATCGTCTATCAATAATAAATAATAAAATATATTCTATAATTTAAAATATTAATGTACACATCTGTATTCATTCTCAAAAATCATATACAAAGCTCATGATCTATATAATCATCATATATCTATCATGTCATGAGTATAAAAAAAAACTAAAAAAAACTAAAGGAATCCTGACCAACATCACACTTCTGATGTTCTGTCTTAACCTGAAATTATTTAACCACATATAATGAGACAAAAAAGCCCAACAACTTGGTGATGGTTGTGTCACTTGGTCGGGCATTGGGGTGCCTTTTTGGATGTTACAGTTGGTGTTGATGATATTTCTTTACTTGTATTTTAGATTTTACTATATTTTTCTTTGTTTTTTATTTCTTATATTAGGTAGGATCTAAAGCTCTTAGATTTTCTTTCAAATGTTATATTTTTAGTGAGCTTTTGATCCTCTAAGGATGTGTAATTTTTTTTATTATTAACACTTAGGCCCTGTCATGGGTTAAAAAAAAAGAGAGATAAAAAGCCCATCAGGTCACTAAAGTCTAAAATTGAATTCAAAGTACTGTAAAGATGTAGTATGTATGTCAACAATCAAATCATAATATTAACATTCATATAATCATTAAATCAATGCAAAAATAATAAAATTGTTCAACACGAAATATAATAAATAAGGATGAGTGTCCAATTACCAAAATAATTGTCATATCAATACTACATTCAATAAAGAAATTAATTGTATAGAACAATAAAATTAAATCAACCATTTTGAAAGAGCTGTAAGAGGATGGTAGTCCATTAAGGATATAGAGAATGATATCCACAGTGTCAATGTTGTAAGTTCAATAAGGATGTTAATCCTAAGTGAACTTATCCATAGGCACAATAATGCGGAAGCAATACTATCTCTTAATGCAGAATCTAATAAAGTTTTCAATAGTTGCAATAGTATCTCTTAATGCATAATCTAATAAAGTTTTCAAAAGTTACAATAGTGGTGATGATAATTTAATAAACACAACATATTACTAACCATAGATTTTTACCAAGTAATTATTACATAAATAATTATATCATGAAATCTTATCAAATAAAAAAATGCAAAAAACTAAAATGCATAAAATAAGAAATTAGAACAAACATACCAGAGATTCATAGTGATTCAGTAAAATTATGACCTACATCTACTCCCTGAAGTCCTCCTCTCAAAGTATTATAATTTTATTATAGTGTCTCTCACTTAACCCCCACAACTAAGCGAAGAAGTCCTTATAAACTCTCTTCCACCAAACCGGTACGATATAAGACCGTAATCATTTTCACCCAACTAGTGAGGCAGAGAACCTGGAATCATTTTCACCATCCTGGTGAGGTAGAGAATCTGAAATCATTTTCACCCTCCTAGTGAGATAGAGAACTTTGGAATCACTTTCACCTTCCCCGATGCGACTTAGTAGTCGGGTCCTTTGTCACCAGAAAGATCTTCCCCAAAACTTCCCTCATGACAAAACTTGACGCATGGAGGAATTAAGGTGCAAGTTCTCCGGAGAAACCGTGTGAACCCCTCTCACACTCCCTTAAAACCCATAAGAATCTTCTCCCTCTTTCAAACTCCACCATTTCTCTCCCCAGCTCAAGACTCTCTCTTCAAGCTTTCAAAAGGATCAACTCAATGAATGAAAAAACAGATTTATGAAGTCTTATGAGAAAGCTTAAATATAAGACTTCAAGAAACACTAGAAATTCAATTATGTCGTCTCTAATCATCCTGTATAATCCAATATCATACATTTCAATTAGTTCAATATATTCTTATTAGTACTGTACAAATAGTAGTGAGATGTACGATTAGTTCAGGTATTTAAGCTTATCAACCAATATGCTATATGCATCATTCAGTATGATTATAACAATCAAATTAGATTATCGTCCTGTACGATTGGCGAGGATAATTATCGTCACCTATAGAAATCGGGTCGTATAGTACGATATTAATAGACAAATTAATCCAAATTTGATATCTAATTACATGTTTAATTTAGACAAGATTTGATAATATCATACATCATCATCAGCACGATACATATCGTATAGTATGATTAGCACATCATTTGTTTTTCAAAATATTCCTAAATAATGATTGGCGGCTAAATCCATGATTTCAACTGATCGTCAAGTACAATAAGTTCAAAAAGTATTAATTATTATAAATAGCTGATTTGATAATTTTTTGATTAACTATTCATATAATATGATACATGTCGTGCAGTACTGCTAGTTCATAAATTTTATCTTCTGATTTTTGTCACTACTGCACTCCCTTAAGTGTGTTTGTGCATGATTATCTGGCTAGCATACAACCTTACAGGACTTGACTCAAAAAATTGAAAAATGCATAAATAAATTTTACAGACTCTTTCAGCATATCCTATTCTACCCAATCTTGATCCCCGAAACTCGATTGACTGGTGCATGATGTTCCTGAAATGTTAGTACACACAATAATAAATATATAGAACAAATACTATGAGATCGACATAAATATACAATTAGTAATATTTGTTATTATCAAAATCATATACTCGAAAGCTTGAGTTGCAATAAATGTTAGATCCGACGATGAAAATATTGTCAATTAAGGATTTGATATGTGTAAGTTACTGAATGATAGATTGATCATGCATTTGAACGTTTTTTTAATTGGATTACCCTGGACCGGTTTGTGGGTTGAAGATGTTGCTCCAATGCAACCCAAAACTCATATGTTGTGGTAAGATGCAAATTGTAAGGCAGAACGACAGATGATATAGTAGAGAACAGGGCATGGTAGATACAAGATTTTGATCGATCAGATGTCATAGACGGTGATCGTTTGAGGTGGAGCTCGGGGAAGGTTTAGGTGGGAAGACTTGTTGTCCTGTGAGGTATCCCTCAAATCCATTAGTTGGGAATAATTTGTTGATTTGGAGATGCTAAATTGCATAGTTTTTATTGGTGAGTTGGATGTTGACGATGAGTTTAAGGTTAGACATAAAAAATTTTAAGGGTGGTGGTACGGTGAAATCAGCCATGGAAGGAGATAAGGAGGAGGTTGGTAAGGTTGGAGAGGAAGAATCATGTTCTAACATTAGCAGACGAGAGAAGAAGAAACCCTGCAAGAAATGTTAGAGAAGGGAAAGCAGAGACAAAGCCAAAAGTTTTTGATATCAATTCAGCTAATGTATTACATAAGTGTACTATTGTATATGTAAAGTAGCGTAGTAGACAGTCGGTTAGATGTAGCAGGATTTGTTACCGACCGTCTGCGTCTATAGAGTGAGTGGAGCAATCACCCTATGCTGAGGTATGAAGGTCACGTTAATATGTGGTAATCTTGCAGCACATTGAATTGGTGTGTTGACAAATCTAGTGATTGAGAAGATTCAAATATGCACCTTTGGTTTGCAATGGATCCATCAATGAAAATGCCAATTACCGTGGAACAATTATTACGTCATCTGACCGGATCTAGAGGAACGTCCGGTCGGAGGCCAAATCGCGCCAAAAAATGAGAAATACCGAGCAATACCAAACAATAACGAGGAATACCATCACGTGAAGACCCAATACCGAGCTATACCGAGCAATACCGAGTTTTTCCCGGGAAAAACTCGGTAAAACTTTTGTATAACTCGGTATTGATCTTCACAGAGCGGTATTCCTCGTTATTATCAAATAATACCTAGCAATACCGAGCAAATACCGAGTTTTTTGACGGAATTTTGCCTCCGACCGGACGTTCCTCTACGTCCTTACACCGGACCTAATAAAAGTTCGTTACCGTGTCCCTATTCCAATATGCATGATTGTCGATTATCATGATCAAGATACTATGGGCTTCATTTCACACAGCTTTTTTAATTACTTTCTAAAATAATATTTTATTATAATTTTTTTTGAAATAAAATATACTAAAAAAATATTTTAAAAAGCATTTAAAAAGCTGTCCCACACGAAACCTAAGATGACCATCTAAACACATATTTTGCTTTCCCATGAAAGTGAAAGAAAATCAAATTAAGCAGAAGATAGGAGAAATTATTATGTGAAAATTTTGTGAGGAGATATAGTAAAATATACAATTTTATTTTTTACTTTGCTACCATATTACGAAAATGACAAACATAATGGAAAGGGGAAGAAAGAAATTACTACTTTTTCTGTATTTAAAATTTATAATAACTTCTGTATTAATGCATGAAAAAAAATCAATAAAAATAATGCACTACATATACATGAAAACATATTATAATAGAAACAAATTTAAAAAAAGACATGATAAATAATTTAATTATTAAAAAGTAATTAAAAAAATTAGAATGGGCCTGGTAGCTCGTAAATAGACAAAATAAAATAAAATAAAATAAAATTTTATAAAACTTAAATTAAAAAGCTATAAATAGATAACAAATAAAATATTTGCATGTTATCAAACATATTGGCTTTATTCAAATATTTTTGCCCTTATCAATACATATTAACTTACAAAACTTAATTAAATATAATTGAAATTCTCAGAAAAAATATAAGTAAATTTAAAATTTATATTTATTATGTATTTAAAACTATTTTTAGGTATTATTAAATTTTATATTTATCAGTGGGCGGTTGTATGTTAAATAGGAGAACTAGGCCTACTTTATTTTTTAAATAGTTAAATTTATTACACCTATTTTTTGTTCTTCCAATTTCTAGTGCATGTATGGTTAGTTGAAAATAATCCCCAAGCAGAATAAACTGTAAAGTTGACAGATGCAAATATGTAATATGCTGCTAATACTAAGGGGCTATTTAGTTGTTTATAAAAGGAGTGTAAAGTGTTTTAAAGGTAAGAGTTTTGAAAATATTGATATTTGGTTTGAAGTAAAATAGATTTGAAATTTTTTTGTGCATTTGGAATACACCATATAGTGTCCTTGAAATTATTCTAATTTGGGCGAGTTACAAATACACCAAATATTTATTGTAATTATCGCCGCCCACACGTCGACCACCTTTGTCGTTATTCTCCATCACTGCTGTCTGTTAGGATTTAATGGAGACACAAAAATCAATTCAATCGTCTCCGTAAGACATGTCAAATCATCGAGAAGAATTTTCAGAAGCGTACATGAATCCATTGAAATGCAAAATTAAAGTTTTCGGTCTTCCACGTTTAAAGTGGCGTTCTCCAAGAGAGCGAGAGACCCCTTCTTTTCACTCAAGATGGGAAATGAGAGAAATCAGAACTACTCCGCTTAAACTGGGGACCACGACCTTTTTATACTTTAAGTGTAAATATTTTATTTTAGCCCATCATTAAAATAAAATAAATACCCGATCTCTACACAAATTAATTCCAAACAAAATTTAATCGAGATGTCACATAAGTCAAATAATATTATAATACTTAAATAGATCACTAATTTAATTTGCTTAATTTTAGATAGTGTCTAATGTATAATTCTTTATTTATATGTAAAAATAAATTGACCCACAAATAGAAATTTCCCAACAATCTCCCACTTGGGCCACATTTATATACACATAATTATACATTATAAAATAACCGTAAGAGCTCAATATTTGCTATCTTTATAAAATACATCTCTAGACAATATGGTCCATCAATCATATCAATATAGAATCAAAGCGACCTTTGTTACAAATTTCGTAACAAGACCCATCAATGGTCATTGTATTAATATAATTAACGACATAGATCAAGTATGGATGTGTAGCATGAAAATTTTATGTAATGTGATCTCAAATCATGACTATTTTCAACTGGTCTAATTATATAACTCAAAAGAGTTATAACAAAAATTCAATACTTTATGCTAAACTGCAATTGAAATCAAATACCTTTATGTCAGAGTTTTCAATAACCAAAATAACAATACTTTAGTCTGATCATAAAATAAGTTCATAATAATTGAACAATACAAACAAACTCCCACTAAGCTAGCATATCAAAACAGATTACACCCATACAAGCCACATGCTTATGAAATACTTTAGGTGGTAATCCTTTTGTAAGTCGGTATGCAATCATAAAGTTTGTACTAATATGTTCAATACAAATCTGAGAACTCTGAACTCTTTCTTTCACAACAAGAAACTTTATGTCAATATGTTTTGATTTTAACAAACTCCTGTTGTTCTTGGAATATAACTCAGCTGCTTTATTATCACAATTTATTTTTAATGGTCTCTCAATACCATCAACAATATATAGCCCTGTGATAAAATTTCGCAGCCATATTCTATGATTTGAAGCCTCATAACAAGCAATAAACTCTGCTTCCATTATTGAAGAAGCTATAAGTATCTGCTTGACACTTTTTCAAGAAATAGCTCCTCCAGCCAACATGAAAATATAGACTGAAGTGGATCTCCTGCTATCGAGGCAACCAGCAAAATCAGAGTTGGAGTACCCCACAATCTCTAAATGATCAGATCTCTGATATGTGAGCATGAAATCTTTTGTCCTTTTTAGATACCTCATAACCCGTTTCACCGCTTTCCAATGATCTATTTCTGGGTTACTTAAATATCTACCAAGTATTCCAACAATATACGCAATATCCGGATGCGTACACACTTGAGCATACATAAGACTCCCTAATGCTGATGCATAAGGGATCTTATCAATCTCTTGCTGTTCAAGTTCATTTATTGGACATTGAAGCAAACTAAATTTATCCCTTTTGCAATGGTGTATCTCCTGGTGCACAATCTTTCATGCCAAATCTGTTTAGCACTTTATCAATAGAGGATATTTGTGATAACCCAAGTATACCACGGGAGCGATCCCGATGAATTTGTATACCCAACACAAAAGATGCATTTCCAAGATCTTTAATTTCAAATTTATTTGAAAGAAATCTCTTAGCTTCATGCAATAAGCCTATATCACTGGTTGCTAGCAGAATATCATCGACATATAATATCAGAAGAATAAATTTACTCCCACTGACCTTATGATAAATGCATTGATCAACAGTATTTTCTTTAAAACCAAATGAAGAAATCACTTGATCAAAATTTTTTATACCATTGACGGAAAGCTTGCTTTAAACCATAGATGGATTTCTTTAATTTGCACACCAGATGTTTTGAATCAGAAGATTGAAAATTTTCTGGTTGCATCATATATATAGTTTCCTCAATGTCTCCATTAAGGAATGCAGTCTTTACATTTATCTAGTGTAGCTCTAAATCATAATGAGCTACAAGTGCCATAATGATTCTAAAAGAGTCTTTCGAAGAAACTATAGAGAAAGTCTCATTATAATCAATGTCTTCCTTTTGAGTGAAACCTTTAGCAACTAGACATGCTTTATATCTTTCAATATTGCCTTTTACATCCCTTTTGGTTTTAAAAATTCATTTACAACCAATAGGTTTTGCTCCTTCAGGTAATTCAGAAAGATCCCAAACATCATTATCTTTCATAAATTTCATCTCATCTTCCATGGCTTCTATCCACTTTTGAAAATTAGAATATTATTTGACCTGACTGAATGAGATTGGATCATCTTCCAATCTCAAATCAAACTCATGCTCTTAGAGATATACAATATAATCATTCAAAATTGCTATTCTCCTTTCCCTTGTGGATCTCCTTAATGACACTTCAGTTTGAGGTTGTTGTCCTTCTATATGAGTTGGAGATAATTCAAGATTATTTTGATTATCTGGATTTATAATCTGAACAATATTAGGCATAGTTACCTGATCATTTTCAATTGTAACAATAGGAATAGTAATATATTCCTCCTCAAAATCAAAATCTTTAATTTTATCACTTCTACTGTATTCAACATCCTCAATAAATTTAGCATTGCCCGTCTCAAAAAAGGATTTATTCAAAAAAGGATTTATTTGATGAATCATAAAATTTAAAACCCCTTGACCTTTCAGAGTATCCAACAAAATAGCAACTAATAGTTCTTGAGTCCAATTTTCTTTCATTAGGCTTATAAGGCCTAGCCTTAGCTAGACATCCCCAGAAATGAAAATGCCTAATACTAGGCTTCTTTCCAGTCCACAACTCATATGGGGTTTTAGTTACTTCTATACTTGGAAATCTATTGAGAATATAAACTGCAGTCTTTAAGGCTTCTCCCCAAAGCGATTCTGGTAAAGAAGAATGACTAATCATACTTCTAACAATATCCTTTAAGGTTCTGTTTCGTCTCTCAGCTACACCATTTTGACTTGGAGTCTCCGGCATAGTGTATTGAGGAACGATACCACATTCTGTTAAATATCTCGCCAAAGGACCTGGACGTTGTTCACCTGATCCATCATATCTACCATAGTATTCACCACCACGGTCAGATTTGACAGCTTTAATCTTCTTACCAAGTTGATTTTCAACTTCATCTTTGAAGATCTTAAATACATTCAGAGATTCTAATTTTTTATATATTAAGTATAAGTACCCATAACGAGAATAATCATCTATGAAAGTAATAAAATACTGATGACCATTCCAAGAAGTTGTAGGGAATGGACCACAAATATCAGTATGTATTAATTTCGAGACATTTAAACTTCTTTTGACACCTAATTTTTTAATATTTATTTTTTTTCCCTTAATACATTCAATACAGATTTAAAATCTATATAATCAAGGGAATTAAGAATTTCATCTGACACAAGTCTTTCAATTCTTTATTTAGAAATATGCCCTAAGCGCTTGTGCCATAACATAAAGAAATTCTCATTAGTTAATTTTCTCTTTGTACCAAAATTATTTATATGCAAAGTTTCATTTATCTGTGAGGCAGAAATATCTAATTTATATAGATTATCAATTAAAGAACCTGTGCCAATAACTTTAGAAAATTGAAAGAGATTAAATTTTTTATTTCCAAATAAACAAGAGTAACCAGATTTGTCCAAACATGAAATAGAAATCAAATTTCGTCTAAATGACGGTACATAAAAAGTCTAATACAAATCCAAAGTACAACCAGATTCTAAGTACAATCTATATAAGCCTACAGTCTTAACATGAGCTTTATTGCCATTTCCTACATAGATGAATCTTTCAGCATCAGTTAGCATTCTGCTCCTTAGACAACCCTGCATAGTCACACTTATATGAGTAGTTGCACATGTATCTATCCACCAAGTGTGATTTGGTACTAAGGACAAATTAACTTCAGAACAAACATAATTTAGAAGTTTACCCTTTTTGACGAGCCAGTTAGCATATTTTGGACAATCCTTCCAGTAATATATTCCTCCTCAAAATCAAAATCTTTAATTTTATCACTTCTACTATATTCAACATCCTCAATAAATTTAGCATTGCCCGTCTCAAAAAAGGATTTATTCAAAAAAGGATTTATTTGATGAATCATAAAATTTAAAACCCCTTGACCTTTCAGAGTATCCAACAAAATAGCAACTAATAGTTCTTGAGTCCAATTTTCTTTCATTAGGCTTATAAGGCCTAGCCTTAGCTAGACATCCCCAGAAATGAAAATGCCTAATACTAGGCTTCTTTCCAGTCCACAACTCATATGGGGTTTTAGTTACTTCTATACTTGGAAATCTATTGAGAATATAAACTGCAGTCTTTAAGGCTTCTCCCCAAAGCGATTATGGTAAAGAAGAATGACTAATCATACTTCTAACAATATCCTTTAAGGTTCTGTTTCGTCTCTCAGCTACACCATTTTGACTTGGAGTCTCCGACATAGTGTATTGAGGAACGATACCACATTCTGTTAAATATCTCGCCAAAGGACCTGGACGTTGTTCACCTGATCCATCATATCTACCATAGTATTCACCACCACGGTCAGATTTGACAGCTTTAATCTTCTTACTAAGTTGATTTTCAACTTCATTTTTGAAGATCTTAAATACATTCAGAGATTCTAATTTTTTATATATTAAGTATAAGTACTCATAACGAGAATAATCATCTATGAAAGTAATAAAATACTGATGACCATTCCAAGAAGTTGTAGGGAATGGACCACAAATATCAGTATGTATTAATTTCGAGACATTTAAACTCCTTTTGACACCTAATTTTTTAATATTTGTTTGTTTTCCCTTAATACATTCAATACAGATTTTAAAATCTATATAATCAAGGGAATCAAGAATTTTATCTGACACAAGTCTTTCAATTCTTTATTTAGAAATATGCCCTAAGCGCTTGTGCCATAACATAAAGGAATTCTCATTAGTTAATTTTCTCTTTGTACCAAAATTATTTATATGCAAAGTTTCATTTATCTGTGAGGCAGAAATATCTAATTTATATAGATTATCAATTAAAGAACCTGTGCCAATAACTTTAGAAAATTGAAAGAGATTAAATTTTTTATTTCCAAATAAACAAGAGTAACCAGATTTGTCCAAACATGAAATAGAAATCAAATTTCGTCTAAATGACGGTACATAAAAAGTCTCATACAAATCTAAAGTACAACCAAATTCTAAGTACAATCTATATAAGCCTACAGTCTTAACATGAGCTTTATTGCCATTTCCTACATAGATGAATCTTTCAGCATCAGTTGGCATTCTGCTCCTTAGACAACCATGCATAGTCACACTTATATGAGTAGTTGCACATGTATCTATCCACCAAGTGTGATTTGGTACTAAGGACAAATTAACTTCAGAACAAACATAATTTAGAAGTTTACCCTTTTTGACGAGCCAGTTAGCATATTTTGGACAATCCTTCTTCACATGACCAGTCTTCTTGCAAAAGAAACAAGTAATAACTTGATCTTGCTTCTGTTGCACTTTAGGTTGTAAAGTCTCTTTATCTGCAGCTCCTTTAACTTTATAATTCCTCTTCCTTTTGGTAGCAAAATCATGAGAAGAAGAAGCTAAGTAAGCACTTTCTATCTTTTCTTGTTTCAATCTTTCTTCCTCTTGCACACACTGAGAAATGAGCTCATTAATAGTCCATTTTTCCTTTTGAGTATTGTAACTTATCTTAAAATGACTAAATTGTACAGGAAGAGAGATTAAGACTAGATGCACAAGAATGTCGTCAGACAATTCTAACTTTAGTGCTCTCAGTCTTGTAACAAGATTAGATATTTCCATAATGTACTCTCTTATGTTCCCTTTGCCTTTATACCGCATTGAAGCAAGTTTACTAAGAATAGTACTTGTTTCGACCTTTTCAGAGCCTACGAAATGATTTGCTATTTGGCTTAGAAACTTCTTAGCATTTTCCTCCTCAGGCATTGCACCCCTGATGGTATCTGGAATTGAGTGCTTCATGATCATTAGACTCATGCGGTTTGAACGCTCCCACTTTTCAAAATTTGTCCTTTGTTCAAAAGCGCTTTCTGTAGTAAGGGCAGGAGGGCGTTTAGTTCGAATCGCATAGTCTAGATCCATACACCCAAGAACTATAGTAATGTGCTCTTTCCATTTCTTAAAATTAGAGTCATTAAGCACTGGAATGTTATTCAAATTGACAGATACAGAATTAATAACGCATATTGTGGGCCCTTTATAAGATACCTAACACAACATCATAATTTAGTCTTTGGACAGAAATTACAATTTGTAAATTGTACTCTTAAAAATTATAGTTAATAAATATTGATAAAAAAATTCTGCCAATAATAAGCCTTTCTTTGGATCGACTTACTATATGTATGAATACTTTTAAAATTATCACATATTTATAACTATATCTTTAGAGTCTGGCAAAAAAAAATCTTCCTTTGGGCCGATTATTTTTAGCATAGACTAAGAAAAACTTGAGCATTATTCTATTAAATTAAAAAAAATAAAATAAATTGATCTAATAGAGGTCACTTTGGTGACTTACTATTTCAATTTAAATTAAATTTAATTTAATGAATAATTAAATCAAATGAGAAATAATTAATTAATGAACTAAATTTAGTGAATAAATTAATTCACTAATTTATCAATATTTCTCCACTATAGAAAATGTACTAACTCCAAAATAGACAAATTCAATAATAATAATGAATTATCAAATTCTATAACTATACATTAGTAGAAATAAGTAACTGTATGATTATTAAATACAAAACTATAATAATAATCATGTATATGTTAGAATGAATTGATGAGGCGTCAATTCCAAGGTCATTATAATTAAGAGCTATATTAATAATGGATTAATAGAAATTCAAATGACGTTAACACAATTAATCACAAGAATTTTCTAAAGGAACGTTGCGTCATTTAAGAGAAATAAAAGAAAAATTGAATTTTCTAACGAAAGGTTCACTACCAAAAAAATAGCCATTCACAACACTTTTTTGACCCAACAGCAGCGGTTAAAACCCCTACAAATTTTGTAGCAGCGGTCTAAAGGAACGTTACGTCTTTTCATATTACAGTAATCGCAAATCAAACAAAAACTAAAAGTCTGTTCATCTTCTTCAATGAATTTAGAAGAAATTGATAAATAAACTTGATAAAACTAGTGAAGAAACAACAAACGACTGAATCATCGTTCATATAAAAGTTCTGAATTTCTCAAAACTGATTGAATAACTTAAACAAAATAGTTTTGAAAATTATGGCAATAAATTTATGCTGAAAAATCAGAATCTTTGCATGTGAAAAAAATCTCAAACGAAAATCGCTAGTGACCGAAAAACTCAACTAGTCAATAACATGATTATAGAAAATCATTTCTCGTTAATTCAACATGACAACCGGGCTCTAATACCACTTGTTAGGATTTAATGGAGACACAAAAATCAATTCGATCGTCTCCGTAAGACATGTCAAATCATCGAGAAGAATTTTCAGAAGCGTACATGAATCCATTGAAATGCAAAATTAAGGTTTTCGGTCTTTCACGTTTAAAGCGGCGTTCTCCAAGAGAGCGAGAGACCCCTTCTTTTCACTCAAGATGGAAAATGAGAGAAATGAGAACTACTCCGCTTAAACTAGGGACCACGACCTTTTTATACTTTAAGTGTAAATATTTTATTTCAGCCCATCATTAAAATAAAATAAATACCCGGTCTCTACACAAATTAATTCCATACAAAATTTAATCGAGATGCCACATAAGCCAAATAATATTATAATACTTAAATAAACCACTAATTTAATTGGCTTAATTTTAGATAGCGTCTAATGTATATATCTTTATTTATATGTAAAAATAAATTGGCCCATTGAAGAAACCTAAACTAGAGTTCAAGTAGCACAGAGAGACAGAGACAGAAATAATGAAATGTAAAGGTTAACTTTATTAGCACAGGTAGTAAAGTATATATAGAGCAATGTACATTCACGTGATAACAGCCACGTCATTATTATCTAATTTACAAATATGGTTATTATGCACTAATACTCCCCCGCAAACTGTTGGGTCTTAAATAACCTACAGTTTGTTACGAAGATTGATGAATCTTGGAGTTGATAACGCCTTAGTAAATATATCAGCTAGTTGGTCAATTGTGCTGATAGGAAGAAGGCGCACATTATTGTTTTGAATGTGATCTCTAATAATTTTTTGATTAATCTCTATGTGTTTCGTTCTAGCATGAAACATTGGATTGTTGGCGAGTGCAATTGCCGAATTGTTGTCACAAAACATGTCTGTCGGATGCTGTTGTGGAACACCGAAATCAGCTAAGAGCCTTCTAAGCCAGATGATGTCCGACGTTAATGCCGCCAATGCTCTATACTCTGATTCTATGGAAGACCGGGCAACAGTCTGTTGTTTCTTCACCGTCCAAGAAATTAGAGTGTCCCCTAGGAATGAACAGTAACTGGACATAGATTTGCAAGTGTCCGGATCGCCAGCCCAGTCAGCATCTGAAAAAAATTTAAGCACAAGTTTAGATTTTGTTATTGGTATGTCATAATCTATAGTACCTTTGATGTATCGTAGCAAGCGTTTGAGAAGGTAAATGTGTTGAGGTTGAGGATTCTGCATATGTTGTGATAACAGATTTACAAGGAATGCTATGTCAGGCCTCGTAATCGTTAAGTACTGTAATGATCCCGTGATTTTGCGATACAGATTGGGGTCTGAGAGATATTGATCCTGCGGAATAACAGAGGGCATTTTAGTGCATGTTAGGTTTGCCAATGCCTTGCAGTTTTCCATATGCGTTTGTTGTAATAGACATGCCGCATACAGCTTTTGAGATAAGAAATATTCATTAGAATTTCTGTGTATTTGGATTCCCAGAAAATCGTTGACAGTTCCTAGTTGCTTCATTGAGAAACGATTGGTTAGTTTTTGAATAACCAAGTTGATTTTTGCAGGAATATTATCGGTTATTAAAATATCGTCAACGTAAATCAATAGAAAAATATGAATATTAGATTTGTGCAAGATGAGTAGCTGCCGTGCTGTGTTGGAACCTGATGGAGATGAGATACTCCGTGAATGTGTTATACCACTGTCGTGGAGCTTGTTTGAGACCGTAAATAGCCTTTTGTAGATGACAGACGTGTGTGGGATTCATTTCATCAACAAATCCTCTCGGTTGGGTCATGTAGACTGTTTCTAACAGGTTGCCATGGAGGAATGCATTTGCTACGTCCAATTGTTGGATTTCCCAATTATTGTGAAGCGCAATTGTGAGCATAACGCGAATTGTTGTTAGTTTGGCCACTAGACTGAAAGTCTCGTTGTAGTCTAGCCCAAACTCTTGGTGATTTCCTTGGGCTACAAGCCTAGCTTTGTACTTCGTTATAGATCCATCAGAGTGATATTTGATCCGATAGGTCCATTTACATCCCAACACTAGAGCGCCTTGTGGTTACACTGTTAGCTTCCAGGTTCCCTGTTGTTGGAGAGCTAGAAATTCAGATTCCATGGCTTCCCTCCATTCTCTGTGTTTAGCTGCCTCTACATAATTAGATTGAACGGAGCAATTAGATGACACAGAAGTATCATGAATTAGATTTAACCTGTTTACTGGTTTCAAGGTTCCTTTCTGATTCCTAATGATCATATGATGACGCTTTGGTGGAGGGTTACAGTCTACAGGCTGCTGCTGTTCAGAAACGTCCATGCGATTAGACTGATTATTGGGAAGATCAACAATGGGTTGAGGAACAGGTGAATGTCTTGAGTTGTCTTTGGAGTAAGTGGTAGATAATTGGGATGTGGGTATAAGAAGAGACGGTGGAGTTTTAGAAAGTTGAGGAGTTGGTTGTGAGGGAACTGAATTGAACGGGAATATAGTTTCATCAAAAGTAATGTGACGAGAGATTATAATTTTATTATTAGAAGTATCTAAACATTTGTATCCTTTGTGCTTGTCCGAATAACCCATAAACACACATACAGGTGATTTGGTATGCAGTTTATGATGAGAGTGAGGTGGATATAGTGGAAAGCACGTGCATCCAAATGTTCGGAGATGAGTATAATCAGGTTTATTTTGATGAAACAGTTCGTAGGGCGTAAGATTGGATGTAGTTGGGGACGACATCCAGTTAATAAGATAAGTTGCTGTAAGAACCGCATCCGGCCAGTGCACAAAAGGAACAGACGCCGCTTTGAGCAATGTTCTTGTGGTCTCTATTATATGCCGATGCTTCCGCTCGGCAACGCCGTTTTGTTCGGGACATGAACCTGGGGTTAATTCCTTGACTATTCAGAAGTTGAGCAAAATTGTGATTTATAAATTCCCAAAATGAAAATTCCGATCCACCATCATTTCAAAACTTGCATTTCTTTTGCAGTATATTTTTCAACAAAAGATTTAAATTGCAGAAAAACTCTCTCTATTACACTTCGGATTTATTTCTTCATTTCTCAGGAAATATCCAAGAAAATCTCGAGTAAATCGTCTATAACAAAAAAAGG